>RJWJ010000129.1:43529-174311 GCA_004363605.1 Indri indri | reverse complement strand
CTGGAACCACTCTAAAGAGTTAACAGCAGATTCAGAGGTGCTAAAAGCTAGAGGCTGTCCACTAACCATACTCGTCACTGCTGGACAAGTTGGTTTTCAAAGGTGGATTTGAGCAACACATTTCCCTATGTCTACCAGACCAACTCTTTCATAATTAAGTGAGAAAGTTGAAAATGAATGATAGGAGATGATTTTATCAATTAAATGTGAAATTTAAGCTACCTAGGGAGGAAGTGAAATATGAGATGTGTAAAGGACAGTGAAAACAGGAGAATTCATAGATCCAGATTCCAACAGGATTAAAGACTGTTGGAGTTCAGACACTAGAAGGATTAAACTGAAAAAATAAGAGGTAGTGGTCATTAAGTGGGATACATAGAATCGGGATAATGGAAAGGCTTTTGGTAATGAGAAGGTTTAAGGTGTGAGCCTGGAAGTGAATGAATGGCTGCAGTCGGTGGGAGACATTATCATCGGAGGAAGAGATCAAGAAACAGAGGGGCTGCCATGTGGGAAGGATCAGCTTCGAGAATACTAAAATCACTGAGAGTAATGACACTACTGTATTGAGACGCAGTAAGTCAGAAGCAAAATCTTCAAGTAACGAAGGGAGTGATCCAGGGGTTGGTAGGTGATGGCAACGAAGAGGGTGGTGGTAAAAGGAGAGATGACAATTTATTCAAAACTGGGAGGATTTATGGAGAAAGGTGAAAAGATGGACTATACACAGTCAACAAGGAACACAATGGACACCTACCATGTGTCCAGCACAGGTATATAAGTGAAGTGACAAAAAATTAACACTCACTAGAGAGGGTTGCAGAGGTAGCAATGTCCAGAGCCAAGTTTCCAGTTAGAGCAAGAAAGTAGGGAAATTGTTCAGAGAAGATGTTCAACATACTGAGGATGTTGTAAAAATTGTCTGTGAGGTCCAGAGGGTCCTGTATCAGGATTTCCTAAACTGATATAAGATTGTTAAAGGGCAGGAGATGAGGTATGGCCTGGGATCTGTGTTTTTTATGGGGACAAATAAAAAAAAAGAAACAAAAAACATAACGTGGCTCGATCTGTGAGTCTCAGAGCACATACTGGTGGTGAGGCAGGAGTGATGGGTAGGTATCTGGGGTCTCCGCTTCACTCCTGCCGATGGAGACATGGAACATGAGAGAGGCACTGAAGCCCCATATGATGGACATAGGATTGCTGTTTGGTGTTCTTGACTAGAGACCTGTAGTATGTGCACTTGCATTTTTGCATGCACATACATGCTTTCACATGGTGATCAATGCACAATACTGGTTTGCAGAGAGAATGAAGCAAAAATAATTTTTTGAGTATTTAGTCTATCTGAGACATGGAGTTAATTGTTTTCACATAATTTCCCTTAACCAATTTCTCAACACATCTTTAAGGAAAGTGTTTACTAATTTTTCATGCATGAGAAAACTGAAATTCAGAAAGATCAAGAGACTTGTCTAAGGTCCTAGCTAATTCACAGCAGAACTAGGATTTTATACTAGACATCTTTGAGTTGAAGCCTACCCTAGGTTCAGTATGCCACACCTTAATGCTCATCTTATAGCACGTATCCATATCAGAGTGCTTTTAATATTTTATTTTTCTGAAAATAGTTGTTAAATTTTTGAGGTAGGATGTTACATATAGTTCTACGTATGCACACGCACATACATATATTAATATATATACATATCCCTAGAGTATAAGGGATAATATGGTTATATATTTTCTCTTACAACTATTTTTAACAAACCAGTTTATAATTCTACAAAAAAAATTAATTCCCTATGCATTTGTTTTCCAGAGTGAAGCCAATATGTCAGGTCCATTGGCCACTTAAAATTTATAGAGGTAGGCAGCAGATTAGATGGGATTAAGGGCCAAATCCATCACAGCTTAGATTTCCATCAAGAAGTAAAAAGAAACACCCATAATAAGAACTGGAAGATCTGGAGCCAATAAGCGATGATAAGACCGAAGATCCAGATTTGTATAATATATGCATTTTTCATCCATATCAGATTTATCTGCTAAAAATATACATACTTCCAAACATATTTTGAGATTGGTTACAAGATAACATATATGTTAAATTCATCATATGTTTCATTAAAATTATTTAAAAAGAAGGATCCTAATGGTAACATAATAAGTAATATAACACTTCAAATAACTATATAGTAAAATAACTCATTATGATCATAAAGATTTTAGATAGAAACGGTATGTCTATTTTTATCAAATGCATAACATCAATTATTGCATGCTATGTTCCATCCTCAAACACAATAAAATGGCTACATTCGGTTATATTTGACAGAAGAGATTATTGCACCTTTTTAAAAAATAAAATTATCTTAATGTAGCATTAGAATAGCTGCCTTAGAAATTATGTGAATTTTTTTGGCTCTGCCAACAAAGGCTTCCTAATATATTTGTCAAAGCTTGTTTCCTAAGTCTTCTTATCCTTGTAAGAGCCAATCGGCCCATTAGGCCGGTGATGAGGAGGGAAGAGGGAACTTGAATCACAAAGCATTTTCAGCCCCCAAAGAAAATGAACACTTGAAGAGTTGATATTTATCATATTTCATGGAGTCTACAATGGACATTTTCTGAAATCCAGATTTTTTAAAAAAAAAATCTTTTTATAATCAAAGGCACCATAGAGTTGATGAAATTTGTTAAATTACATTAAATGTATTTTAATTTATCCAGCATGGCAGAGCAATTCCTACTGGGTAAGATTCTTTCCCCACATCTTCTAGAAAGATCTGCAGACTGACAAAGGTAGAGTAAGTGGCAGAGAATCCTAACACAAGAACTCTCTGAGTAGCTACTCCAGATATGAATATCCTTTATGGTCCATGTCCACAGAAATGACACCAGTCAAGTCTGAGTGCCAAAAAAGAAAAGATGCAAAGTACTTATACAAAGCTAAGCACACACTTAACTTTTTACTGGTAAAATCTTAGATAAGGCAATTTACCAATAGATCCAGTGGAGTTTTACGATTAGCTTTAACAAATATTGAATAAGTTCTAATTGATGCCGAGTATGGTTCTGATCAATTTTACACATATTATCTCATTTAATTCTAACAACATCATGAAGTAAGTACTGTATTATTACCCTATCTATATATGTAGAAACTACAGCTCCATGAGATTAAATCACTTGTCCAAAAACTCCCTTAGATAGGGTGACTAATCCCAGTGTACCTTCCACTGCCCTAGAGCCCCCTCCCATCGCCAGCAGGATAGCTTATTGCACACTCATGACGCAAGACAGTCTCTGAAGTCCCTGCTCACCCAGTTCAGAGCATGAAAACTAATTGTGGAATTTGAATTTAAAATCTGCAAATTAAAAAAAAATACATACGTGCAACCTATCTATGTATATTCCCTTACAGACCTCTTATGTCCCTTTTAATGCAATTATCTTTGTGCCCATGCTGCGATAAATTGTGATTTCTACATTACTATTGAAAAACACCAATATCAGACATGAGTACTAACTGTGGAATAATTTGGTGTGGTAGTTCTAAAATAATCAGTTACACCGGGAAAATAAAATGTCCAACAAAGAAATTTCTATTTTTGGACAGAATCTCTGGCAGCTTTTTAGTGATAAACCAACATATTAATATCTTAACATTTAGTGAGTACTTATTATATGTGATATACTTGCCTTATAATATCTCACTTAATCCTTACAACAAGATTAATACTATCATTATCTTCATTTTTATAGATGAGAAAATGAAGGAAGAGAGACATGAAGTAATTTGCCTAAAATTAACTGACCAGCATTTCTAAATCGGTCCTCCAGACCTCAAAATCCATTTTGTTAACCATTACACTATACCCCTTCTTGGCCCCTTTTAACTACCATAATGTAATTTGAAGATGGAAAATCAGTGACATTGTAAAGCCATGAACTGAGGGTGAGAGATGTATGAATCTTTATAATCAGCTAATTCTGATCACTCCAAGTTTTTCAAATGGCATGTTATATACACTGAAGGGAGAGTGTTGGCAGAAATTAGTCCATAAATGGCAATAGTATTTTGGAGGGGGAAAAAAAAGAGATATTCATGTGGGAAAGTGAGTTTTAACAAAATAGCTTAGGCAACTCAATTTTTCAATTCTTTGAGTTTTACAGCGCACATTTAAATAAGAGTTATAACATTTAATGTTCTGGGGTTTTAAAGAACAGAATTACTTTTTAAATTCCTTTGGAAGACATGAAAGATTGGAGTGGATTAATATTTTTAATGATACTCAACAGATTTCACTAGGAAATTTAACAACTCTACCAAAAAAAAAAAAACCCTCCCAATACTAAATACCTGGGAAATCTCACTCTCCTTTCTCAGATATAAATGGCGAATTTTAGCACTAAAATATTTTGCAGTGAGATAGACAAACATCTTCAAATCTATAGGCTAAAATCAGGAAAACATTATAGTTACTTTAGGCAATATGTGCTTGTGTGTGGGTGTGGATAAAATGAGAGAGAAGAAAAGAGAAAAATGTGTCAGAAGAATGGTACCTCGATGCAGAGATGACTTGGGGACAGAAAAATGATTACTGAGATAGATATCTATGAATTTCCAACATTTGCACACAGACTTCAGTATAAAACTAACATCTTCAAAATAAGTGAATCCATAATTTTAAGTATAATTTTGATAAATAACTCAAAAGAGCCTGAGATACTGAATATCAAATTTTGATGATACAACATGCTTATGATTAGATTAACAACCTAAGCTATGAATTTTGACCAAAAAAAAAAAAAAAAACCACCAGGAGTGGGAATTCAGATAATATCTGATCAAAATCAGATCTTCCTCAAGAGCTAGTCCTAGCCAACTGTTAGTTGCTTTTATTGCCTCCAGTCTTGCTTGTTTCATATAATGAAAGTGAACACTTATCTCCAAATCTATTCATCTGAGTTTTCAGTAACTGAAAATCGTCAGGAGTAATCAGAAGATAATGGCATAAATGTGGTTCTAGAAAAGTCTATATATACCGAAATAGAAAGGATCTGCAAAAGGAAAGTTTCAGACTTTTCCCACCACCTTGACCCATTCTACAATGCCGGGGTCCTTCCTCCCAGCACCACTTCACTTTCCACCCCATCCTGCTGGAATCATTTCCAATACCCTGGGGAGATGTTCACAGCAGCACTGATGCCCCACCGTTGCTGCCGGCTGGAAAGAAATATTTTGACCCCCACCTTTGTCAAATAGACTCTGACCTAAAACAGGGTGCATGGTTTATTATAATTCCAGGGACTATCTCAAATTAGTGGGAAAAGAATGAAGTTGAAAATAACCAAGTTTTATTCTGCACATACTGTCCCGATTTCAATTAAAAACAACAGCTGAATATCAAAAAGCCTTTTCCAACTTGTGGGAAATCTATTACTTTCTTGTAACAACCCACTCCTTGTCTCTACAAAATTGCAGTTTGTAAGGGAGGAGACAGTGAAAACGAGGGGGCAGGCTTGGAGCTGCCTTAATTGATCACAACTTATTTTGTCCTGACATGCGGAACGGGAGAGTGGGCGGAAGGCCGGAGGAGGCATCGCTGAAGAGGGAATCTGGCTGCAGATCCAAAACCTGCGCGGGTGCCCCCAGGCCAGGCCACTGGGCTTGTTAACCACAATGTGTTCATTTTTCTTTTCCCAGAGCAGACTAAAATGAGGGAGGAGAAGAGAGGAAAGCTGGACATTTCATCTCCAGCGGTTCTTCTGTTCAGCAATTCAAGAATGGTGCTAAAAGGAAATCCAATCTAAATCCAAACCTACTGCAAAAAAATTTTATCTCCGCAGCCTCCCGCACACCAGTCAACATCTATGTCATCATTTTATGAAGGCATCACTCCACCAGCTGTAAGAGTGCTGAAGGTGACTGATAATAATTAATATATCTTTTCAATTACAGCCTCTGACAATATTACTGATAGGCATGTCATGGGTAACATTACATAACAAAAGACATGTTGAAAGTATTTTGTTATATGACTATTCCATCACTTACATTTCCTGCATCAGCTACTCTCCTTTCTTCTACTAGGATTGATGTAACTGCTTCCAGCAGCATTTTCAAAGGTCCAGTTGTACCTCTAGGACCACATTTCCAGGGAGCAGTGCTAGATTTGCCTGCAGGAATCCAAAATTAAAATTTCAAAAGAAGACGGATTTGACTCAAGTAAAATTATCACCCAACATGGCATGTAGATGTTATCCTTTCTTTAGTGCAGCCTTGGATTAAGGGGATTTGAATTATGAATCTATATTTTTTTATGGGAGAAAGTCAACTCTGTACTTTTGGAAAATTCAGCTCTTAATGTACATTTGGCTCTCAAGGGGAAACTCAGGCTTCACTGTGTATTTCCTAAATTAATCCAATTATAATGATTTCTATATTTAACGATGAGCCACGAATGTTTTTAATCACGCCTTGTTCCCTATGGTACAGCTTACACAATACCATTGCATGCATGCTAGAGAACAGCACAAAAATATACTTGTCCACTAATGGAATACCTGGCAATGTGAGGAATTCATCTTCAAAGCTCAAACCACTCTCTGAAAGGGCAGAAGCCACAGATTTGGAACCAAACGAAAGTCTGTCACACTTGTGTTTTCTTTGGCTTTCCCTACCCAGCCTAACTGAATAATTCCAATGAAAAGTATCCGCCCTGGGGCCTAAAATTATACCCTTAAAATTAGCAGGATAATTACCCACTCTGTATTTCTCTTTTACTCTGAAGACACAATCTTTGTCTTATGGCTTCAGGGAAAAATGCTAAGAATTTAATAGAGGGGTAAAAAAGTATCAGAGTTGGGAGTTGCCTTCATTACTTTGAAGCATGTTTCCAAGGCTTTGGGCCCCAGCGTAGAAAAGCAGATCTAGGATCCAGGGCCCTGAAAAAAGCAGAAGGCATTTGATAATACTTTCACTTGTGATTTATGTATACTTATGCTTGCTTAAGAGTGCCATTAAAATGAACTTTTATCCAGAAGTAGATACAAATATGTAGAATTAGTTCCGGATATTCAATAAGATGTTTGGGAAGGGCTATCTAGGAATTATGTGATAAGGTGAAACCTTAATCATACATGCTCACCGGAAGCCTTGGCTCTTAAACTTCTGAATGAAAACAATGTTCAATGAAAAACTTTGAACTAAGGCTATGTTAGTTTCCTGAGGCTACTTTAACAAAATATTACAAACTGGGTAACTTGTAAAAGGAAATGTATTGTCTCATGGTTGAAGATCTGTAAGTCCAAAATCTAATTATCGTCAGGGTTGGTTCCATCTGAGGGCTGTGAGGCAGGATCTGCTGTGGGCTGCTCTCCCAGCTTCCTGATGTTCTCAGGCATTTCTTGGCTTGTAGATGGTGTTTTCTGTGTCTTCACATTGTCTTCCCTCTGTACCTATCATCTCTGTGTCCAAATATCCTCGTTTTATAAGGATACTAGTCATACTGGATTAGGACCCACCCTATAGATATTATCTTAACTTGATCATCTGCAAAAGACCCTATCTCTATATAAGGGCATGTTTAGAGATACTTCAAATTAGGACTTCAACATATTGGGCAGGGGGGAGCACCACCATTCAACCCATAACAGGAATTAAACTACTTCTAAAAACATTAATGATCTATTCAAATAGAAGTATATTTCCTACAAAAAATTCTTTTTCTACTATGCAGTATCACTTGTCCTTAACTGAGTAGTATATGGATAGAGCTCAGTGATTCTTAACTAGCTGAGAGTAAGGAAGACTTAGCAAACAGGTTAGGGAAGATTTGGGAGGAAGGACTAAATATTTCCTGAAGGTGAGCATCAAAATCAGAGTCAAGGGAGGTATGTGAGATTTTTAACTCACATGTGGGTTAAACATTAGAATGTTATATTTGGAATATTAAAAAGAAGCTATTTGTAATGCTAAAGACAGAAAGTAAAAGCTCATCAAAGTATTATTGGCTGGTTGCAATGAGTAAAAGATAGTTCTGATCCTCCTCCCTCTTTCATGCCCTTCCTCCAAAAATATCAAAATACTGGTTGGGAGTGAGAGTAGGGTAAAAATCAACATGGCCATGTCTATCAAAGGGAATAGAGTTTTCAACACTGAAATACTACTAGTAAGATTAACAATTCACTAACATACACACAGACATGAAAAGAGAAGAGATTCTTTATTTTTCTGTTACTTATATCAACTTTCCCATAAGCCACTAACTTCTCTCCTTTACCCACTCCCTGCTGGGAGTAGGGAACTAGATAGATATAATGCAATCCAGTAAACTTAGTCTGAGCCCATTTGGGTAGCTTAGTCTGTTCAGTAAATGCTGAGTTTTTCAGATCACCTCTTCTCCCTCTGCTTCTTGCCAAGGTGATGCCTGGGTATACAACAGCCAGAAGGTTGCTACTGTCTGA
Source organism: Indri indri (assembly GCA_004363605.1). Classification (NCBI taxonomy): domain Eukaryota; kingdom Metazoa; phylum Chordata; class Mammalia; order Primates; family Indriidae; genus Indri; species Indri indri. The sequence goes on along the minus strand of RJWJ010000129.1, from coordinate 165,836 downwards.
ATGTGCCTCCTAAAATTCATATGTTGAAACTTAATCACCACCAGTGTGATAGTATTAAGAAGTGGGGCCTGTAGGAGGTGATTCAGTCATAAGAGTTCCATTTTCGTGAATGGGATTGATGCCTTTTAAAAGAGACTACACAGTGCTTTCCCCTTATGCCTTTCCACCTTCCACCATGTGAGGACACAGTGTTAAAAGCACACCATCTTGGAAGTGGAGACCCGGCCCTCACCAGTCACTGAATCTGCTGGCACCTTGATCTTGGACTTCACAGCCTCTAGAACTGTGAGAAATAAATTTGTATTCTTCATAAATTACTCATTCTCAGGAATTTTATTATAGCAGCAGGAATGGATTGTGACAGAGATGACCAGGCTTACATGACTTCAAACCCCTATAGCTAAAGGAGACCTCAGCTACCCTGGTGTCCTCTGGACCCTTTTGCTCTGACTGGCTGCCTGCTCTGGTCTTTGATGAGTGAGGCATACTCTGGCATTTTGGAAGATTGTGTGCTGGACCCAGCCATTAATTTCCAGTCACCATTCCCTAAAATCAATGGCCCTTCTGTCTTGAGCCCACTCCTTGTGCTCCACCAGTTCTCATGGCACCCCTGAACACTCTCACAGGTGTCCTGCAACATGTTGGAAATTTCCGCATCTGAGGCGTCTCCTAGAATAGGGGATGATGATCTTTTGCCTGTGAGCCAAAGCCAGCCTGCTGGTTGACTTTATAGATAAAGTTCTATTGAAATAAGACACTCCTATTCATTTATATATTGTCTATGGCTACTTTTGTGCTACCAGGGCACAGATGAGTAGTTGCAAGAGAAAGCACATGGCTCTCAAAGCCTAAAATATTTACTATATGACTCTTAACAAGAAAAATCTGCTAATTCCTATCTTAGGTGTTTGCAATCTTTAGTTGTATGACCAGGGAAGTTATGCTAGTACACACACACACATACACATACACACACACACACACACACACACACAGCCTTTCATTATTTTATGGCTATCTCATGTCCTATGCTGTGTCATAGTAATTTCTCACTATATCCATCCTTAGCCATGTTCCTGGACTCCTTTATAATATGTAGATATTTCTTTGATACTCCTTCCTTGAATTTTCACTCCAAAAAAGGACAAGAAAACACGCAATATAATTTTTTGCTTTACCTCAGTCTCATTTTAGATTTATCTTTAGATGGCTAGTTCTGTTTAGAGTTAGTTGTCAAACTTCTTAAAGATTAAGACAATATCTAACATTTCTTTTATAATTTTGCATAGAGTAGATAGGAATGTACTGATGTTTAATAAATATTGGTTGATTTTTAGGTCATGTTTAAAACTTTGAAACTACTATAATCTACAGCTATTATATGTGTTTTGGACTTTTTTTTTTTTTCTTTGTGTTTTTTGTTCTTTTTTTCCTGGCCCCATACAGTAAACCCCAGACTTTTAAGCTTAAATTCTGGGCAACTCATTCCAAACCAAATATATCCAGCGCTCCTTCTGCATTAATTCTCAAGTCTGCTCACTGCTCAGTTCCAAATTTCTCCAGAAGGCCTGCTCTATTGCCAAGAATCTCTAGGAAAAGAAGAATTTGCAGATTCAGTCTGTATCCTCCTTATTGTAGAAATGAAACTATAAGGCCATCATTTTCAAAAAGTTAACAGCAATTTTATATTTTTAGTAAAGGAACATAAGCTTCATGTAATCACATTTGTTCACCCTTAAATCCTCAGAACCTAGAACATTTCTGGCACATAATAGCTGTTCAATGAATATAAAAGAAAGATGGCATAATCATAAAAGTGAAAAGAGGTGGGGCATGGTGCAATCATGCCTGTAATCCTAGCACTTTGGGAGGCCGAGGAGGGAGGGGTCACATGAGCCCAGGAGTTGGAGACTACAGTGAGCTGTGATCATGCCACTGCACTCCAGCCTGTGCAACAGAGTGAGACCTTATCTCTTTAAAAAAAAAAAAAATGAAGAGAAAGAAAAAAGTTAAATGAAATGAAATAAAATAAGATCTTGGGTAGACACTATAATATAAAAAATATACAAATGCATGTTTCAGTAAGAATTTACTTTATAAGTTTGAATTCCTAATATTTACTCAAAAAGTCAATCAATAACAAAATAAGATTATTAGACTGTATATGAAACTTCAAAGCCAGGTGCTATGACTGATGCTGGTAATCTGATTTCAGGGTAAATATACAATTTATTTCTGCATTTGTTTTGATTGTATAGGATAGAGAAAATCCTGATTTACACAAATGACTAGTTAATTTTCTTAACATTTCACTTCTCAATCTCAAAAGTCTTCAGTTAAACACACTCAGAAACTTGGAAGAAGAGTAGTAGAAAATTTTTATTTGCAATTTGAATAACTAGAAATATCTCAGAATTACATTTGATGAACAGTTTTCTCAATAAATGTAAATCTTTATTGATACATATGTAAATATGCGTATCTTGAAATATTATAAGATATTCAATAATATCATTAAAGAATCTCATATATCTCAATACCCATTTCTATCACATATTCATTGTCTCATAAGAATCATATTTATTTTATTCTACATATTGAATCCAAACTTTAAGTTTCCATTTTATTGCTATCACTTTATATGCAGTTGTAAATGTGATTAATATGGCAGGCTAGCATTGTCATATTGAGTTCCTTCAGCTTATTAAAAATGTCACCAGGAGATGAAAGCAAGCACAACCATGTTTTAAGAGAGGTTTTGTTAACGGTGCTATTACCAGAAAGAAAAAAATTATATATTTCTTGTCTCATTTGAAAGATTTGTATCAGGACTTGGCCTTGGCAGAACCAACTAACCTCAATTAAAAAGTAAATTTTGGAATTTATCATCTCTATAACAACAAATAATGCTAAAAAATCTGCATTATAAAAAGTACACCTTAAAAAATTGGCAATTCCTATCACAAAACCAAACACTGTTCTGCAAGATGCTCATTAATCTTTTTAATAGTGAGTGGTTGTCTACACAATGTACCACAATTATTTGAATTCATTTTGGCAACTGCTCCTATATGAATCACAACTCCTATAGTTTTTCCAGCCATTGCTTCCTCAATGCTGGTGTCAATACCCATGTATTTTTTATAATTTATTTGATGTCATATTTTAAAAATTAACATAAATCTTAAACATTTTTGTTGTATATGCTTAAATGATTTTACCCAGTAATATATATCCTTTACATTTACTTGTATTGTCACATCTTACAAAAACCAACAAATTGGTGTAATGCACACTATTCATAACTTGAAACAGTTGAATTGTAATGTTTTCATGTAATTTCACTTTTTGAAATAAACTATTCTTCATGAGCAGCTTCTTAATGTCCTTTTCACATAGTATTTTAAAATAATGGCTATAGTGTGGGTTCATTGCTTGCTCGTCTACCATGACTGTTGCAAAATCAATAGCATAGGGTTGAATGAGTATTTTTCTGATATCTTGTGCTTTTCCCTTACTTACAACATGATAACTTCAAATGGTGCTATAAATACTCTTTTATTGGCAGATTTACACTTTTAAGTACACTTTTTCAAAAATATTAAGTGGTTCAAATTGCACTAACATTCTTGGAGATTTATTTTTATGGTCAAGATTTTATTTCAGAACCTCAGAACTTACCGGAATACCCAGAACAAAGAATTTTGCAAATTTTAATTTCACAAAAACAATGAGGACTTTGTGTAGAAAGCATTATCACTGGGGCTGGTATAACTTGACTTGTGTCATCTGATCTTGATTATTTTTATACCTACTATAAAATTTTATTTTCCTTTGAAACTTCCTGATTTTAATTCGTGATCTATTTCTAGTTTGAACAGCAATTATTTCACCTCAATTTTAACAATTATACTTACGTGCATATTTAATTTAGGCAAGCAACATCTGACACTATCTTTAGTACAATATGGTCGTGATGCAGTGTGTAGAGTTCACTTATTATTGCACAATTGTCTAATAAGCCATGACAAGAGCATGAGCCGAGCAGATGTGCCTGAGCTTCGCCTGGCATTTAATTGAGCACAGTACACATGTGCTGAACTGGTGAACTCACTTGTATAATTTTACATGAGCAGACATGTGCAGGCATGAATTCAAAGAAAGACCAGCGCAAAACCCCCTCCTAGCTAATCAATTACACATTTGCAGAAAGATCATATAATGCACAAACAAAAAGAGCCACAACCTGAAATCTGCATCGAAGCAAGTTGGACCCAGTGCACAGGTTATGCTTAATGGTCACTAAAGGGCTAAAAATTGGGAAATATCACATTTTGGTGGTGTTGTTGGCCTTGGGGGGGGTTTGTTTTTGCTTTTGTTTTTGTTTAGTTTTGGTTACAGCTTTTAAAATAAATGAAGATTATTTTCAAATTAAATGCGAAAACTCTAGACGCATCTCATAGAAACCTAAAGTTTCACAGAAAACGGTTTGAAAATGCACATAGATCTTGAAAATGCCTACGCCCACATACGACATACTCAGCCTGTTTTTCTTGTCACTTCCCAACTGAAATCACTGCCTAAAGATGGGAGTAAAAGGAATGGGGGGTGGGGGGAATGGAAAGGAAAGGAGGTAGAAGAGAAGGGAAAGGTGGAGGAGAGGGGAGGAGAAGGAAGGGAGGGAGGCTGAAAAGGAGGTGAGAAAGGAAGGAAGGGCAAGAAAGGACATGAGATAGGAAGGAGGGAGGAAGGAAGGAAGGAAGGAAGGAAGGAAGGAAGGAAGGAAGGAAGGAAGGAAGGAAGGAAGGAAGGAAGGAAGGAGAAAGAACGAGTCTTGAGCTGGTGCTGTGTGATGGATCATGTTTACATAATCCCAAGACTCTGCTTCCACTACCTCTTGAGTCATCCACCTCCCACCCAGGCCTGCTCCTTGTCAAAGCCTCCCCGCTGTGACCTCTCCTTGCACTTCCTCATTCTATAACTTTCAGCAGCTTCCTCAAATACAAAGCATCTTCACTCCCAGACAACTGAACAGAAGAAAGGATGTTGATGTGTTCATCGGCAGGTTAGTAAGAGACTAATAACTTTTATGAAGCTGCAGTTAGTCTTGCCAATAACAAACATGACATTTTTGGTATCTTGAACCTATGACTATAGGAAATATTAATAAAACAAATGTTTCTTGAGCATCTACTTGTGAGAATAAGTGTTTAAAAGTTTGTAATGACCATTTATCAGGTACTGTATTCCAGGCATTGTGTTAAGAGCATTCCATACACAAACTGTTTCAATTTTCACAACACTAGGAGACAGGAAATATAATCTTCTTTTTCCATATCAGGGAATTATGGCTTAAAACTTTAATAGCTCAAGATCAAACACTTGGTAAGGGAATAGTAAGAGATTTCAAAGTATATCTTTATGATTCCAAAGTCTATGAGATTAACTCTTAAACTCTGTACCTCTTCCTTCAAACTTACTCACATAACCTCAAATTCAGTATATCTCTCACCAATTCATTGTCCAGGAGTTTAATTTTCCACCTGATTTGGTCCATTTTTATAGGCCATAATTTTTAAAAGATATTTTTCTATATCATTATTTCAATTTCATATTTTACCTGCCCAATGCAGTTAGTTGAAAGAATACAGAAACATAACTTTTTATAAAGGTTTACAGATTTAAAACTTTATTCTTAAAAGCCAGGATTCTAAGATCCTGAAATGATACCGATAGCCTGAAATCAACAGGAAACTTTTATCTCCATCTCTGCTTCATCAGAAAGAAATCTTAAACTTTTTTCAATTTTGAATATTCAAGTGAAACTTCTAAGCAATATTAGGAAAGCAAAGGAACCATAGATTACTTAAATCTCTTTATCTCTCAGTGGGGACATGCAAGGCACACATGTACACAGGAACATGGCTGCCTGCATGTACACATATGTGCATATACACATATGCACACGCTTTGCACTCTGTTTCTCTCTCCCTCACTCAGCTTCCTTCACCACAAGGTCCCCTCCTTCCTGCTTCTTTAATCCAGGAGGAGCTTTCTGAATGACCTCCTCTCAGTAGAACATTTTCAAGGCTAGCCTACTGATTCAAATCCTCCCCATTACCTACCTCCACATAGTCAGCAGTGACAGACACTGTGAGTCACTTTTTCCTTCTCAAAAATCCTATACACAACCATTTGTAAGCATTTTCCATAGAGTGTCCCGTTAGCTAGAGACTGACCTCTCAAAATTGATCAGCAGCAGTAGTCAATCCTCAGAGCTGTAGTTACTGATTGTGCCTCTCCTCTAGTTCAAATCATAATATGATGATAGTTTGAAACTGGCAGATTTTATCCAACCCCTTCATTCACAGATGAAGAAATTCTGGCTCATCCTAGCCCAGAGAGGTAGAGCGTAAGGGATGATCAGGATGGCACAGTGAAAAAGCTGGAATTAGAATCCAAAACTAGAGGCAGAGCTAATATATTCAAAAGTGTACTTCTTCATGCATGCTGTAGTGCCTGTGGCATACCACCCACAAGGCTGAAATGCCATCTTTACCATTAATACAAGTGTCTCTAACCTGATTCCTATGTACAGTATTAGTTCTTTTATCAGACAGCCACTGGCAGCTACTTCAGCAAATGCATTTTGTGTCTCATTTTGTAAAATGATTTTATCCTTCCTTTATTATTCTATGATGGATATTCTTTCACATTCATATTACGTTGGCATGATACACCCATGCTGTTTTATGAAAAAAAAATCACACTTTAGAATAGACTATTATACAATCTTGATATAACCAATGTCACCTCGTATAATGAATGAGTTAATAAAATGCACAAAATGATTGCTTCTCTTCCCCACTCTCTGCATATCCTGGTTGAGGATGCTACAAGAACATACAATGCAATAATTATTATTATGTTCTATTGTCAAAATATATTGAAAGCTTAACAACTACCAATGAACAAATCTCAACGGGGTTTGAGTTGAAAGCTTTTTAGTCTGAAAAAAAATATCTCACTAAAGTAGACTTCTCATAAAATCCTTAGGGTTCCTTAGTCTCCACTGAGAGGAAAACTCTATAACTACTTTTTTTCTTTGCACATTCTGGCATATATGACTAGGATCTTAGCCCAGGCTATGAGTTATTAGCTGAAATTCTATTCTCTCCAACCTCTCATTGTTAAATTGTGTGCTTCAGTAGACAGTCCTAATACCGCCTCTTGGTCTTTAACCTTTCCAAAGAATCCTATTTTTTTGATGCTCAGGTCAATATTTTTCTGGCTTATGTTCCAGCTTTTTATGGCCTGTGTTTTATATCTGGAACAAAATTTTTCTTTCCATCTTTGAATATTGTCTTCCTTAAATCCTGTGAAGGATAATTTATGTCATTTTTTACAAACCACTAATCCACATTGAAATAGAAATACTTTCTCAACTAATTAGCATACATGTAACAGGAATGGAAAATTACCTTCTGAAGAGTTGAATCCAGGCAGGTCTGGGTTTAATTTTATTCAGTTCCTGGGTCAAATGTCAAGTAATAATACTGTTCCTTTTTTGCCTAATGTTGTAAAAATGCAACATCATAATTTGTATTTTATTGTAAAATAAAAAAATATCAAAAACTGGACATGTTGCCCTGCCAAGGTCATCTATATTCTCTCATCCCCAGTATATCTTTCTAGATCCTTCTCTTTAGCATTTCTTCTATGCTCCTTCTCATTCATTAACAAATATTTATGGTCCCAAAACTGTGCACACACACACACACACACACACACACACACACAATTGTCTCAGACTCAACATGGGGTCTGTTCTCTTTGTGAAAGTAAGTGCCATGATTGCTCCTGGAGAGCTAAGCCATTCACTACAGGGACTCAGGACATTCCCCTGCTGACTAAATCTTAAGCAAAGGTAGTGCTGGATGGCATCCCCCAAAGGGAAGCATGGAAAATTATGGACTTCTGCTCTACCCTCCACTTGAGGGAAATCTTTGCCTAAACAAACAAAATTCTCTCTTCTACTGCTCTACCTGATGTCAGTATCTCTTTCTGGAATTCCAAAAAAATCCTCTCTGCTTCATATTTTTCACTCAGCCTTGCTGAGGTTTCTATCTTCTTGCTGTCTTCCCATCTCCCTTCCTATGAAATACTGTGTCCCTTCAAGAATCTAGACATGTTCTAACTCTATTCTCATTCCCACCAAACCCCTTTCTTGCTCAAGCCTCCAACTCCCAGCCTTAAGAACTCTCCATTCCCATAGGTAGTAAAAACTCCTTTTCCAACATAGCTTGAGTTCTAGCCACCTAAGGCTTAAAATAAAATCCTATGCTCATACCTGCTCCAATCTGGACTTATTTCTCTCTAGAGCTCCTGTTCAGCTGGGATTTCAGTTTGTAAGTCTCCTGTGTTGAATTTCCTTGCTTTCAAAATCCTATGACTTCCTTTTTTAAGTTTTAGTCTATCACTGTGCTGAAGCACAGTCCTTAGTGTATTTCTGGGAATGACTACACGGAAGCACAACTTGTTTCTGAGAATTTGCAGATTTGAAAACATATTTATTTCAACCCCCACACTTGATTATTAGTTTATTTCTCTTTATATAAAATGGAAATCATTTTCCTTCCATACATTGAAAGGATTATTCCATTGCCTTCTATAATAGCTTAGAATGTTGTTATTGAGGAATCAAATACGAATTTTTCCCTAATCCTTTGTGTGTAATGAGTTGCTGTTTGTTTCTCTGCATGAGATTCTAGCTTCTTTCCTTTATCTCTAGATATGGCAGAAGCTGCTAACATCTCCCCAATATCCAGCATCTTCCCTTCTTTCTTTTGTGATAGGAGCTCCAAGATTTAACTAAGCACATAGCAGCCCAAACTAAAGACTACAATTCTCAGCTTCCCACATAGCCGGGGTGAGTATGTGACCAACTGAATGTGAGAAGAACTTATGCATAGCTTTTGGAGCAGGCCCTGAAAAGAAAGGGAGATGGCTCACTTTCCCTTTCTCTCCTTCCTGCTGGCTGAACATGGATGTGATGGGAGAAACGAAGCAGCCATCTCAAACCAAGAGAGAGCCATGTTATAAAAAATGGCAGAGCATGTTATAAAAAATGGCAGAGCAACAAGATAAAAGGAGCTTGAGTCCTCAATACCATGAAGTAACACAATATATGAGAGAAATGATATATGAGAGAGAAATAAACGTTCATCTTATTTCAGCCACTATTCTTTTGGCCTTTGTAACAGCAGGCAAAGCTGTATCCTAAGTAATATTCATATCCTCATAAATTTATTTATGGTCATTGTTGGACACACTTGGTAGACCCTTTCAACATGGAGACATAGCTTTAAAAGCAGTGAAAGTTGTCTTTGTATAAGTTTTTTGATAATTTCTTTCTATTTTCTGTTTTTTCTCTTTCTGAAACTACTTGTAGGATCTCCATAATTGAAGAAAATTTTAATATTCTTAGTTTTGTTGTTTTTTTTTACCCTCTCTCTCTCCTATTGTCCATCTCAATCTTTTCGTTCTAATTCCAGGGAGATGTCCTTGACTTTATCTATGTACCCTATTAAATTTTTATTTTGATTGTTTATATCGAAAACCTCTTTCCTTTTCTTTTATTGTTTCTATTTTTAGAATCCTGTTTTGCTTCATAGATGCAATATCTCTGGGGGATTTTTAATTAATTAATTAATTTTTAATTTAAAAATTATGTATATATTTATCAAGTACAGCATGTTGCTTTATATATATATACATTGTGGTCTGGCTTAATTGAGCTAATTAACATATGTGTTAGCTCATATACTTATCTTTTTTGTGGTGAGAAAATTTAAAATTTACTCTTTTGGCAATTTTCAAGACTACAATACATTGTTATTAACTGTAGTCACCATGTTGTACAACAAATCTCTTGAACTCATTCCTTCAGTCTAACTGAAATTTTATATCCTTTGAACAATATCTTCCCAACTCTTGCCTCCCAACCCCTGGTGACCACCATTCTACTATTGGCTTATATGAGTTCAACTTTTTTAGATTTCACATGTAAATGAGATCATGCCACATTTGTCTTCTGTACCTAGCTTATTTCACTTAACATAATGTCCTCCAGGGTCATCCATGTAACAGGATTTCCTTCTTTTTAAGGCTGAATAGTGTCCCATTGTGTATATATGCCACATTTTCTTGATTCATTCATTTGTTGATGGATACACAACAAATGAATGGATGGATATGGTTGATTCCATATCTTGGCTATTGTGAATACTGCTGCAATAAACATGGGAGTACAGATGTCTCTTCAAGATACTGATTTCATTTCCTCTGGATATATATCCAGTAGTGGGATTGCTGAATCATATGGTAGTTATATTTTTCATTTTCTGAGCAATCTCCATACTGTTTTTCTTAATGGCTGTGCCAATTTACATTTCTACCAACAGTGTACAGGAGTTCCCTTTTCTCTAAATCTTCTCCAACACTTATTTTCTTTCATCTTTTTTATAATAAACATTTTAACAGGTATGAGGTGGTAATTCATTGTGGTTTTAATTTGTATTTTTCTGATGATCAGTAATGTTGAGGATTTTTTCATATATTTATTGGCCATTTGTACGTCTTCTTTTGATAAATGTCTATTCAGATTCTTTGCCCATTGTTTAATCAGTTTATTTGTTTCTTACTGTTGAGTTGTTTGAATTCCTTATATATTTTGGATATTGACCCCTTATCAGATTTGTGGTTTGCAAGTATTTTCTCCCATTCTGTAGGTTGTCTCTTTACTCTGTTGATTGTTTCCTTGGCTGCGCAGAAGCTTTTAAGTTAGATGTAATTCATCTATTTTTTCTTTTGTTGCCTGTGCTTTGGGGTTCATATCTAAAAAAAATCATTGCCAAGACCAATGTCATGGAGCTTTCCTCCTATGTTTTCTTCTAATATGTTCACAGTGTTGAGTCTTACATTTAAATCTTTAAACCATTTTGAGTTGCTTTTGCATTATGGTATGAGATAAGAGTTTAATTTCATTCTTCCTCTGTGGATATCCAGCTGTCCGAACGCTATTTATTGACACAGACTATCCTTTCCTCATTGTGTTTTCTTGGCACCTTTGTCAAAAATCAATTGACTGTAAATGCATGGGTTTATTTCTGGGTTCTTTATTCTATTCCACTGGTCTATGTGTCTGCTTTTATGTAAGTACTATGCTTTTTTATTACAATAGCTTTGTAGTATATTTTGGAATCAGATAGTATTATGCCTCCAGTTTTGCTCCTTTTGCTCAAGATTCCTTCAGGATCTTTTGCAGTTCCACACAAATTTCAGGATTGTTTATTCTATTAATATTTCCGTGAAGAATGTCATTGATATTTTTATAGAGATTGCATTGAATTTGTAGTTAGCTTTGGGTAGTATGGACATTTTAACAACATTAATTCTTCTGATCCATGAACACAGGATATCTTTTCATTTATTTGTGTATTCTTCTATTTCTTTCATTGATCTGTTATGGTTTTCAGTGCATAGATCTTTCATGTCCTTGGTTAAATTTATTCCTAAGTATTTTATTATTTTTTGTAGCTATTGTGAATGGGATTTTTTTTCAGGTAGTTTGTTGTTAGTGTATAGAAACATTTCTGAATTTTATATGTTGACTTTACAACCAGCAAATTTATTAAATGTATTAGTTCTAACAGATTTGAGTGAAGTCTTTAGGGTTTTCTACACATAAGATTCTGTCTTCCCCAAACAAGGGCAATTTAACTTCTTCCTTTCCAATTTAGATGCCTTTTATTTTTTTTCTCTCAACCAATTGCTATGTCTAGGATTTCCAGCACTATAGTTAATAAAAGTGGAGAATGTGGGTATTCTTCTCTTATTCCTGATCTTAAAGAGAAAGCTTTCAAGTTTTCCCTGTTCAGTATGATGTTAGCTGTGGGTTTGTCATATATGGCCTTTTTGTGTTGAGGTATAGTCCTTCTATACCTAATTTGTTGAGAGTTTTTTTAATCATGAAAGGATGTTGTATTTTGTCAAATACTTTTTCTGCATCTGTTGAAATGATAATATTGTTTTTGTCCTTTATTCTGTTGATGTGATGCATCACATTTATTGATTTACACATGTTGAACTATCCTTGCATCCCTGAGATTAACTCCATTTGGTCATGGTGAATGATCCTTTTAATGTGATATCGAATTTGGTTTGGTAGTGTTTTCTAGAGTATTTTTGCATCTATGTTTGACAGTGATATTGGTCTGTAATTTTCTTCTCTTCTAGTGTCCTTGTCTGGCTTTTTTATTTGGTAATGCTAGCTTCATAAAACGAGTTTGTAAGATTCCCTCTTCAATTTTTTGGAAGAGTTTGAGAAGGATTGCTATTAGTTCTTGAAATGTTTGGAAGAATTCAGCAGTGACACCATCTGGTCCTGGGCATTTCTTTGATGGGAGACTTTTTATTGCTGATTCAATCTCCTTATTTGCTATCGATCTATTCAGATTTTCTTTTTCTTCATGAATTAGTCTTTGTTCTTTGGTATATCTTGAAGAATATTATGGTGGAAACTTCCTCAAAGTGTCCTCTGCTTCCTTTATTGTTTTTGTTTCCTAAGAAGTTCCATTTTTCAGATTATTTTGGTCTTTTCTCTTTCATGTCAGAGGCTTTCCTTCATTAGCTGTTGACCATACCTGTCAATTTTAATATGTTTAAGGATAAAGTATTTAAAACAGTTATGGAAGTTCTGTCTATAAGTGTTGGACTTGTTAACTGTTGAACCTTATTGTAGGGTGATTGAGTGACAAGCAAAGTTTTTTTGGAAGATTCCATCAATGTTGAGATTTAAAGTTTTTTTTAATCCCTTTAGGGCCATTCTGTTTGTTTGTTTCAGAGAAAAACTCCTCAGCCTCCTACCTGGGGTTGGGAGAGAGAATAAAACGAAAGGAGGGGGCGGAAGCATCCCTTGACTGTCTGCATTCTGCAAGAGGAGATAGAGAGCTGACTATCCTACCTTTCAATATGAAGATGCCAATCCAATCAGTCATCCTATTTTCAGTAGTGAACCTGACCCTACCCCCAGCTCCATCTGGAATACCTTGTCATTCAATTACTAAAGAAGTTGAACTTCTAGTCCTGAGGAGGGTTGCGGATTGGCCCAGTGGGGGGAGGGGTCAAATGAGTGGGGCTGAAAGTGAGAAATCAGAGTTACCAGGCTGAGCCATTGAGAAGGTGAAGCAGGGAGTTTAACTGTCCTGCATGTAGAATCCTTGTGTTCATTCCAGGCCTTTTTCATGCCTCCCAAGGTGGCTGGTGCCTTCTTTCTGGAATTTCACAGAGTAAATTTAATCCCCTTTCTTCAGTACCCTCTTCTACAGGTGCTTAGTTTATACCTTTCTTACCTTGCCGAACTCAGATTCAGTCCTCTATATCCCCAAAACCCATTATCTACTATTGCCTTCTCTCCTGTATATTTCTCATGTGCTTGTTTTTAAATTTTTTTCCTTTCTTTTGCTGGGCTTTTGAGAGGGAATTTAGAGAAATGTGTATGTAATCATCCAGAAGCCCTTGTGTACATTTACCTTTTTGCAAAATATGTTGCACCTATGTTATCCTGATCTGTTTCAAATGACAAATTCCCCAATTTAATATGATAAATCCTTCCTAGCATCAAATACAATTGTTGCACCTAGGGTCAAAACAGAATTAAAACAAATATAAATAGATGACTTAGGATTTTTTTAAAATGGTAACAAATCTTTCTAGAAAGTACAAATTCTATTTATAGTACAAGCTTTAGATATTTATTTAAAAAGAAAACAGATTTTTTCTTCTCCACGAATAATCAATTTTACATTCATGACTTTGTAAATTCACTTACAAGTGAAGATAATGTTGGCCAAAGAATCACACTAAGATAGATCCAGAACAATAAATTTCCCTAGAAAACATCTTGTTAATTTAGCATTGTTCCTCCAAATCAAGCCCCTTGAGTAGTGGATGAAAGTCATTGGTAGCTACTGTTTTAAAAGATCTATAATATATAAATCCATTGGAGCCTCTAGAACAAGGCATGCCTGGTTTTTCAGTAAACTATAATCCTGAACCTCAATTTACTACTCAATCCGAGAGGTCGGTAGGAATGTATCTGCCTCTCTGGAATGTTTGTTGCAGTGTAAAGGCTGACATGATCTTCCAAAGGACAGACTTTGTCTTTGCTGAGTTTCAGTCCAGGGAATTTGTGTTCTCTGGTGATCAGAAATTAGTTCTAGAAATTGATACCTTGGGTTTAATGGTTGCAGGACATTGGAAGGCCACAAACACGATTTCTGTTGATGCTCAAACCCTACAACACATTGTATCATAGGTCACTAAAAGCTTCTACCACATTTTACCCAATGCCATAGTTCAGAAAATCTACCCTCAGGTCTTTTCTTGAAGTTTGTTTTTATTTTTTTGTTTTTGTTGTTTTTAATCCCCTTTCAAACAACAAACTTCAAAACATCTCTTTTTCTTAGGAGTGAAGTTTTAAACCAAGTCCCTGAGTAATAATCCTGACATTTTTTCACTTGCTCAGTCATTACATATTATTTTACCTATAATTCTTCTCTTTATTATTCAATGATATTAATGTTAATTGTAATTATCTTAAACTCTATTCCAGTTTGCACACTCATTAGAGTGCAGAGGTATTCTGTTTGCTTATCCTGACCCTTTTCATTTCAGAAATCATGAATTTCTTGGCTTCTCTCCTCTAACCTTCCTTTCTCAAACTGGCTTCTCATTCTCTTGGGGTTCAGTCAGTTTTTCATTCCAGTTGGAAAAAATGTCAGGATTATTACTCAGGTACTTGGTTTAAAACTTCACTCCTAAGAAAAAGAGATTTTTTTTCCCCTCTCAACTTTGTGACAAAAAATAGGATACTGTGGCTGTTCAAGGAAGGAATGACAGGAACTAGGTATAGTGCCACAGAATTCAGGAACTGTTTTAGCATATATAGACTCCAGAATCTACCCCAGACCTAAAAGTCATTTATGGTCTACTCAGCTTGCCCTGATGAATGTCAATGCCCTAGTCTTTGATTCCTCCTTAAAATAGCTCTAGATGACAGAAATGCACCATTGCATGTCTGCAAACCCCAGGCATGCTAGACAGCAAATATGCAAGTCAAACATGACAAGTTCTCAGTTTAGCCCATAAGACTAATAATCTCACAGGCTAAGAAAGTAAAAATAGTATAAAAAGGGAGTAAGTACAAGGGGAGATAGATTTTTTTTTTTTTTTACTTTGGCTCATTAAAGTCTCATGACACTACCCATGTTACTAAATTATAACTTGATTATCAGATATGGCAAGATGCTTTTTAAGCACCCAGACTCTGAACTCAGATTTTCCTGAGTTCATTCTCCAGACCTGCTGCTAACTATCTGTGTGACACAAAGAAAGTTGTTTAACCTCTCTAGATAGTCATCACTTCCTCTGTAAAATCGTAGTAATTATACCAACCTGAAGCTGCTTTTGAGCATTCACTGGAAAAATGCTCATAAATAACACAATATGCAAAACAAAAAGCTTGATGCACCATAAGCACTCAATACTTGCAGACATTAACATCATAAACAAAAAAAAAACCATCATTTTCTCTTTTGCTTTTTGAAGGTCACCAAAAATTATGCCAAGTATCAGTAGGAAAAAAAATTGAGTCACCAAAGACAGGATTTAAATAATATTGCATTCTGACTCTGACCTATGATCTTATGTGTAGCACTAAAACAATTTTTAATCTTTAAAATGTTACATGTTAATCATAAAGATATTGGGCAGAAGCCAGATATATTTGATTTTAAATAATAGGAGCTTTTAGAAAGAATATAGGAGTTAGGACTGCACACCTTATCATTTGCCAAAATTAAACTTCTCATTCTTCACCCCAGCATTGGTAAAGATGCACAAATTGCAACTTGACAATATTTGTAATTTCAGAGATAAATGTTAACCATTACATTGCCATCCCAACTAGGTTATTCATTGGTTACCGAATGTTTATATTCTATTAAAAGTGTCTAACTTTTAATTGGGAAGGATTTCTGACGTTCTGGATATACACTTTTGTATTCTATAGATTTCTTATTAGTAAATATATAATTCAAATATCAGTTTTAGAATATTTGATGAATCTGGCTAATATTTTTCAGGCTTCTTTAGGACTGAAGAAGTGGTTCTTAATGTGTATAAAAATATCCTGGCATATCTGTCAAAAATACATGCTCCGAAGCCTATCCCCAGGTATTTTGATTTAATATTTCTGGGATTGGACCCAGGAAGCTGCATTTTAATAGACATACCAGGCGATCCCATGCAGGTGGATCTTGAAGTTCACTCGGAGAAGGAACAATTGATAATATTGGCCTCCATTTATATATCCTCAATAAAATTACAAAAATGCTTGTAGATCTCTTAAAATCTCACATCTTCTTTCCCCACACACATCTTTCACAGCAGAGAAAATTGTGCCTGCAAACACACATACAAATATCTCTTTTTGTTTTTCTCCATTTTAATAACATGTTAGCTGAATCTTATCTCTAATATTCTAGAAAACATATTTTAAGAAAATAAAATACATAAAAACACTGAAACTAGAGATTAGATAATTCAAGAGGGGTTTTTTGGTTTGTTTTTTTTCTTATATCATAGGAGTATTTATTTTTCAAAAGGATGTACTTTGGAGTTCTTTGACTAGTGGGTTCTCAGACCTTTAAGTGTGTATTCACTTAACACTACTAGCTATTGAGTCTGTTGGACAGACATAATTCAAATTAGAGTAGCATGGATACAACTAATTAAATATCTATCAGAAATGAAAATAAAACAGCTCTGAAAATACTGTGTAAATTCAATGTAAATATTCATTTTTTATTAGCTAGTATTTAATAAGCACTCACTACATGCCGAGAGATCATGTTTCAATTTATTTTAAAAGTACATCTATTGTATAAAGCAAAATATATCCACATAGGACATTTACAGGCTCTTTGGGGTATATTTAAATGCATGTGGGAACCCATGTACAAGGGAACACTTGTATGCTATTTGGTAGGAATATAAATTAGTACAGCCACTATGGAAAACTGCATGGAGGTTCCTCAAAAAACTAAAAATAGAATTACCATATGACCCAGCAATCCCACTTCTGGGTATTTACTCAAAATATTGTCAAAGAGATATCTGCACCCCATGTTTACTGCAGCACTATTTACAACAGCCAAGTTATGGAATCAACCCACGCACATCTATCAACAGATGAATGGATGAAGAAAATGTAGTATTTATACACAATGAAATACTATTCAGCCTTAAAAAAGAAATTAATTTCATCATTTGCAACAACATGGATGAAACTGGAAAACATTATGCCAAGTGAAAGAAGCCAGGAACAAAAGACAAATACTGCATGTTCTCACTTATATGTGGGATCTAAACTAATGGAACTCACAGAAGCAGAGTTAGAATGGTGGTTACCAGAAGCTGGAGGTGGAGGGATTGGGGAGAGGATAGTCAAAGGGTACAAAGCCTCAGTTAGACAGGAGGAATAAGTTGGGATTTTTTGTTTTTTGAGATCTATCACATAGCATAATGAAGATAGTTAATAATCATGTATTGTACGCTTTAAAACCATTAAGAGAGTAAACTTCAAATGTTCTTACCACAAAAAATGACAAGTATCTGAGGTGATGGATATGTTAATTAGCTTGATTTAATTATTTCACATCATACTCATAAGTCATAACATCACCTTGGAACATATAAATATATACAACTATAATTTTTCAATGTAGAATTAAAAATAAATACAACATTTAATAAATAAATGTATATCTGATCTCCAAGAGCAGATCTTTGAACGCAAAAAAGCAATAGTGCTGAATTAAAACAATCACCAGAAATCATTACTGAAACCTTCGAAAGTCTGCCCACCAATATTTTTCAGACCTGTCATATTCTTATTTTTAATTTCCAAAGCATGTAGTCCATATCATTAGCTCGTATCACTTTTTTTGAATATGACTATATTCAGTTTAATAAGCCTGTGTCAAGAGGCAAATTATAAGTCATTGACATTTTCCAATATTCCTTACCCGCACTCAAACAAATAGGAGCTATCTTTAAAATAAAATTAATGTTCTTTTTAAAAACATGGCTGAGACATCTGGAGAAGAAGAATTTTCAAAATCATGTTTTTTAATGGCTATATGGACAGAGTATTATTGTATATATGACCTTGGGCAAGTCATATAACTTCTCTGATCTGCAATTTCTTTATGTGCTTCATATGTTAAACATGAATATTTTATTATAAGATTAGTATGTATTTGCTAAGATAATGTATGTAAAACAGCAAATATAAAATCTGACAAGAATAAGTGATAAATAAATAGAAGTTGCATGATGAGATAATGAGGATGATGGGTTCATATGTGGGTATTTCATCTCTTCGTTTAGACTGTAAATTATTCGAAAGTAGGAATGGTGTCACTTTTTTCTTGCCAGCAATCTGGTATGGTATTAGGTAAATAATATCTGCTGTACAGATATGCATTTAATTAAATTAGAAATAATGATATCAATTGATAGAAGTATAAGATTTTTTTCTCTTACTAGAAATGTAAGCAATATCTTACCTAAAACATAACTTGAAATGTGTCAAGCATTGGAAGAAATGTCTCCTGAAGAAAGCTGTGATAATAGTGATGATGATAATAATAACAGCAAATTGCATTTTGGTGCTTTTTATTGGGCCAAATGCTGTTTAAAGTACTTTACATGCGTTATATATATTATCTCGTGTAATCCTTTCAACAAACCATGCAAGGAAAGTACCATTATTATTCTCATTCAGTGAATGAGGGCACTGGGGATGAAAGAGTTTAAGTGACTTTCCAAGGTCACACAGCTAGCGTGTAGCTAAGGTAGGATTTGAAACCAAGAGCATCAGACTTTGCAAAGTCTGTGCACTTAACTGCTATTTTGTACTGTGGCTATGGTAGATTAAGAAAAAAAATAGGAGAAAAATCTTGGTCTGAGGTACAGAAAAAGAACAGATTTAAATCTAATGAAATGGGTCATTGACCCTTACACTCATCTGCTTATTTTTTAAGTCTCAGGATAGTGAAGTGATTGGGAAAGTATTCACTTGCTCCCCAAGGAACAAATTTGTGCAGAAAAGTACCTTAATTAATACTCACCGTGCAGTTCAGGCAAAAAGATGAATATATATCACTATGGAAGAAAGCACTTTGTTGCATTTTGAAACACTTGAAAATTACAGATGCCAAATTTAACAGCAAGCTCCAAACTTAGTGGGCTTAGTGTTCCCTTGCCTCTAGCAACATAGCATTATAGTCTGCCATAGAGTTTGGGGGCAGGGGCTCTTAGTTTGTTATTGATTGTCATTGTTTTATCTTTATTTCTCTGAAGTTTTTACAGAAACAGGACCAGAATTTCTCTCAAATATCAATCTCTATTTCTAACTTTGTGAAATCTTCAAATGAATTGGAAAGGAAATACCAACTATTTACTTAATGACCATCTTTATATTGGTTTTCTCAGGGGTTGGCAAACTTTTAGCAAAGGGTCAAATAGTAAATATTTTAGCCTTTGCAGACCAGACAGTCTCTGTCACAACTACTCAAGCCTGCATTTGTAGTGTGAAAGCAGCCATAGGCAATACATAAATTAAAGGATGTGGTTGTATTCCAATAAAACTCTATCTACAGACTTGGGCAGTAGGCCAGATCTGGCCCTTAGGTTGTGGTTTATAGTAATGCCCACCGTTTTACAAGCCAAATTATTCTTGAATCTTTGTCATTTGTCTGACACTTTATCCCAACATAAATTATCTTATTTAATTATCCCAGCATCCTTTACATATAAAAAAAAAAAACAGCTTAGGTAGGTCAGGTGGACAGAGGTTAAACAAGCAGTAAGTTATGGAGAAGTTGCAAAACAAAGAAATAACCTAAGTAATTTGTTTGCAAGCTCCTTGCTCTCTCCTCCGCATCTTACTCTGCCTGATACACAAGGCTGGGGCCTCTTGTAGCAATTAAAAATAATAAGATCCAAATATTTTTTATTTAATTGAGTTGAAACTAGAGATAATTGGTTCCAATAACAGTAAATTTGAGAGAATGAAAGACTGTATTGACCAAAATCCTTTGAGAGTGCAGAACACTTAACTGACCTTCAACATCTTGTTACGAGAATCAAAAGGAAGGATGGAAAATGCATGCCAGTCTGATACCTCAAGATTGTAAGGCTATAATTAATGTTAGCTTGGGTTCAAAGTCCTTTTTCATTAGTTTTATACTTAATCTGTGTCTTGTCATTATGAAATTAAATTCTAACTCTGTGTTTGTATGACAATTCTCCTGTAACATTCTGACTTATTAAGCTGCAGTGTCATATATCATCAACCTCAGGACTGTAATATTTGTTTTACTTTGTTGTAGCAAATTATATTTACTCCTTATATATTTGGTAAATGATATTAAATTTAATTTACTCATAGACTTCAATGATTTCACTCACCTTTTTTAAAATGAACTAAACTGGAATTAAGAAAAATGTCATTCTTATGCTCGTATAGTTGTACAAATAAAAATGATAATTATAATGTAATCTTTTTTAAAAGGTACAGAATCTTACCACTTTCTCACACTCTTTCTACTAATTTTTCTTATCCCAATACTTGCTGCTGATCTCTATTGAGAATATCCAGTGTTAGTCATCTCTGAAGGACATCTGCCTTGCAAATCTCAACTAGCAACTTTTTTTTTTAGAAATGGTGGGTGGGATGCAACAGTATAGATGCCTGTCTGTGGAAAGGATAATCTCTCCCCAGGATGTGGGGTTTGGTTTGATTTTGATGGTGTTTGATCTACAAACTGTAAAGAGAAATTTTTCAGTTTTATATCCAATACTAATTAGAAACTATTACTTGAGTTTTCTAGTTAGAGCATTATAGAACACTTTCAGAATAGTGAATTAACCATGCTTTTATTATTATTCAAAAAAACTATTTTAAAGTGTTCTATCAGTTCAATATTTAAAAAGAGAAACCTATAATAGGTTATCAAGCAGAAAAGGGAATGAAAGGGTTGCTTTTAATTAATACAGTAGTTACACCCAGGCTGATCCTCATTAGAAAGGAGGACAATGGTGCAGCACTTGATGTGAGAGCTTGATCATTTGGACCCAAATTAGCACAGAGACGATAGTGATGGAGAGGAGGCAGATATTGTTCTTATGTGGCCAGAAAGCCTCTATCCGAGCACGTCCCTTATAAAATGCCTTTAGACTTAAATAGTCTTAAACTGAACTTCTGGTGATGACTGTCCTTTAGAAGTTAAGCCTTATCCAACAAAATGTTTTTTTAAACTCTAAGCGTATTAGGCAGGGGTCTCCATAAAACAGAACCAATAGGACGTGTGTGTGTGTGTGTGTGTGTGTGTACCCACTTTATTTATATAAAACTGTAAGATTTCATATAAGGAATTGGATCGCACTATTATGGAGGTTGGTGACCCCAAAATCCGTAATGTGAGCTGGCAAGTGGAGACCCTGGAAAGCCAATGGTGCAGATGAAGTCCAAAAGCAAAGTACTGGAGAATTCTCTCCTGCTTGAGGAGGCCTGGCCTATCTTTTTGTTCTATTCAGGCCTTCAACTGACTGAACGAGGCCCACCTACATTATTTTGCTTACTCAAAGTTCACAGATTTAAATGTTGATCTCATTAAAGGTACCCTCCACGTTGACACATAAAATTAGCCATCACACCAAGGATGCCAAACACAAGGGCAGGAAAGTAGTACATATAGAAGTAGTTGCAGATCCCAGAGCTAACACTTACTCTCAATATGACCTTAGCTAAGACACCTAATTTCTTCAAAGCTCAGTTCCCTCATGGGTGCTTACTTCAGAGAATGGCTGTGAAGATTAAATGAGAAAATACGTGTAATATGCTCAAATAGTTCCTTGCTACAAATAAGTCTTGTTAAATATTATTTTAATTTACCATTATTGGAATTATTGAAGGAATCCTGATGATTAGATGTGGCCACATTATCCAGGAAGTAAATAAAGCACATTCAATACTGGGATTGACTAATTGGTATTGTAATTACACACATCGTTATGCCATTACAGAAAGGAGGGAACATGGAATAAGGGTAGACTAGTAATACACTTTTTCTGAATGAATGTAATATTGATTTGCACATGAAGCCACAATATTGTTTCCTTGGAACATTGCACTCACCTAAGTATCCCCCTGATGAACTTAGAGGAGGTCAAGAAGAGAGCAGGCAGAAAGACTATGGGGATAAAGGGTTCCTATATAAATAACGTGATCAAAGTCTTCTGGCTAGAAAGGTCTTGGTGAAAAATACGATTAAAGTTTTAAATATCAAGAAAATTATAGATAAGTTGAACTTGTACTTCTCCAACAAATGCAAAATTTTGTGTGTATAGTCCTAGAAGCTGTAAAAGGATAATGTAATGATAATTCACCATATCTCCAATAAATCAGCAAATCTTGTTGGTCCATTACCTTTTAAAATATTCTCGGAATCCATCCACTTTTCACCACTGCTGACATTCTGGCCTAAGCCACCATTCTCTCTTGCCTGCGTTATTTCAGTAGCCTCCTAATTGGCTGTTCTACTTCCAGTCTTGCCTCCATATAGTTTCTCTTTTCAACACAGTAAGTGAATTGTTTAAAACTAATCCTTTCTTTTCTTAAAACCTCCCAGTGACTTCCCATCTCACTCCAAGAGCAAAAGCCAATGTCCTTAAAATGGCCAGGAACCCGCGACGCAGTCTGAGCCCCAGCTATCTCTGCCATAATCTACTGCTACTTTCCTGCTTTCTGCACAGCGTGGCGGCCTCCTTGCTGTTCCTTGAAATACCAGGCCTGCTCCTTCCTGGGGCCTTTGCACTGCCTCTTCCCTCAGCCTGGAACATTCTTCTCCCAGATGCTACAGGGCTGACTCCTCACTTTCTTTAGGGCTTTACTCAAACGCCCTCTTTGGTGAGGTCTTGTCTGACCACCCAATTTAAGATTGAAGTTTCCCTCTCCCCACACCCCAAATGCTTCCTTCCTGGCTTTGTTTTACCCATAGCTCACTTATTGCCATTTATTTTAATCTTTTTGTTATGACAATCTTTCCTTTGGAATACAAGCCCAAGGAGGGAGGAGATTTTTATCTGTTCTCCTTCCTGCTGGATCCCCAGTGCCAAGAGCAATGTACCTGGCACAGAGTAGGTACTTAACAAATATTTGTTAAATAAATGAATGAATACCTTCTGGTAAAAGTATGGAGCTCTAAAAGCAAAAAAACATTCGAAAGGCAAAAGTGTTCATGAATTCTCAATGACTAATCCTCAAAGAGTTTCACATCCATATCATTTCGAGGTTCATGTCATGTAAAATCACCACAGCCTGCCAGGAAATACTTCTTTGTGCCACCCTCAGATACCAAATACAAACCTGAATAGGCCACTTCATTCTTTCACTACAGCAAGTTCTATGTTTTACTCTGACATCTACTATTACTGACATTACTCGTCAATACCTATTCTGCCCCACTTTTATCTAAATTTTGAAGGGTGGGATTTCAAATGATACGTCCCTTTACATCTATTCTCCTCCCTCTCTGCAAAGTAATCCGTGGGTAAGCACTCAATGGTATGAAAACCGTCACCATGGTAAATGTTCAAATGACAAGGCGGAATGCCAGGAGGTTTCAGATTTCCTGCATCACGCCTATTTTTTGCATTGGGGAAAAAAAAGTTTCATAATCCGAATCCATTCCTTTTCAGATGCCTGCTGCCTGTGTAAATACTGCTTAGATAAATGACTCCTTGTCCAATGTATTTGTTTCCCGCAGTTGTTAAGAGTTCTCAGAGCAGTTGCTGCCTCCATCAATACTAAGGGCTCTCTCTCCACTTACCAGAGTCCTCACACCCTACTTCTGTCTCCTGTCCAGATGGCCTTCATTACAGGGAGAAATTCTACCGACAGGTGCTTCTTGTGCCTGGAAATGCCATCCTGAAATTTAAGGAAGAGATAATCTTCTGTATGTGTTAGTGCTGTGTATGAGTTTAATTGTATGTGTGGTTTGAGGAGCCCACACGCTGTCCAAGTATTTCTCAATGCCCATGTTTGCTCCTTATTCTTAGAAAAATGTATCCAAATCACAGGAGAGTGCAATCTCATCATTTTAATTTCACTCCTCTAACAGCCAGATGCCATTGGAAGAAAGAGACACTCCTTCACAAATCCATACAAACCAGGTATCCCAACAACAGAGTTGAAGTGGAAAAAAAAATACGTTACTATAGACACTCCTGAATATTCTTAATCAAGTATTATACTTTCCTTCGATGATATCTTCCAAATTAGCAAACAAAGCCATTCCCCTTCAAAAATAAAATCTCCCCTCTCTTTCTCAAGTTAGGTTTTTCTGTTTGTTCCACAGGCTGGGGTTAGTTGGTCACCCTCTAAATCCGACTCCTGATTCCGCAGCTGAAGAACTCTGCTTCACCACGTGCAAAACAACTGTTTCGCCGTACAAAAAACAAACCAACACTCAGCTCATTGATCTTAGCAGAAATTATGGAGGATGGTGGGGGAATTTGCTCCTGACAAGAAGAATGACTTTAAGGCCTCAAACGATGCAAAATTCCTTCTGTAACACACATTAGCAATAATCAGGGTGCGTTGCTATGGTTCAGTAGAAGTCGGTACTGAACTTCACAGAACTCTTTCAACCTTTCCTCTCTCACTGTGTAAATGTGAAAGTAACAATAAATCTTGCTGACAATTACTTCCACATCTATTGGCAGGAAATCAGCAGCCGTTTGAAGAGTATTGTGAGTGTTCTGTGCAGCGGAGCCAACATCCATTAACTATCTCCCTAGTTTCTCCTGTGGCTTATAGAACATGTTATTTTTCCCCAGAGAGCAACCCTTCCAAATGTTGAATTAGTAATATTAGCACCAAATACCACTAATTTGTCAGCTAAGCTGTGTTTTTCCATAGCGCTTACAGTAGGGGCCGATGACCCCTGTGCAACACAGTTGAGCAAAGATGAAAATCTGAAGACATTTTATTTATATAATTTCGCCAGGCTTTATGAAAACACATTAAAACAGTCATGGCGGTGACTTAGTTACAATTCAAAATATTTACCCGGACTGCAAATAGAATCCTGACATTTCAACCTAATCTTCCAATAAAGGTGGCATTTTGGCAGCACCACGACTATTTTTGAATTTCACAAACTAAATTAAGTTTTAATTCATTCAGTCTCTTTTATATATGAAAATCCCATGTTCATTCTGAATTGAGAAATAAGTTGTTCATCCCTTTCAAACTCTCTTGGAGTTTTATGAAGAACCTCGGGGCAGAGAGCGGAGTGAGGAAGGGAAGGATGAAGGTGTCTAGAAAGCCCACAAGTGTTTCCATCTGACACTGTTGCCCAGCACGGGAGGCCAAGGCAGGATGCGTGCTCCCAGCTGCGGTGTCAGCTGCTGTGCTGAAGGGGTGGAATGTCTAGTTGCTTGCTTGCTTCTAAGAGCACAGATGCTTCCAAAGTTTCAAATTCAAAAAAGGGGGTTGGCATTGATTTTGAGGTCTGAATGGTTCATCAAAAACTGTGCTTTGAACTTCATTTAATCAAAAGACCTCACCTTAGGAAATAACTCTCCCCAGAAGAGCGTTGAAAGCCAAAAGATATGCAATTTCCTTTGGCCCCCCACACTTACCAGCCAAAAGGGCAAGCCCCCAGCAGAGAGATATCAAGGGGGTAGAAGATGACCCGGCAATGTAGACTGCCTGGTGACTCCATGTGTCATACAAAGCCCCGTAGTTCATTTCTCACTTTTTCTCATGCTCTTTCTCAAATGGTTTTCCAGGGACAAGATAATGTGTGAGGAAAGTTCCGTACCAGTTATTGTCCAAACCAAGATACTTTTGAGAGTGCTAGTGAATGCTATTAAGAATACACCAGAATAATGGGTGTTACCCAGAGCAAACTGGAATGATAGTCTCCTACCCAAATGAATGCCTGGACTTCAGTGATGGAAAACATAGCTGTGGGTGGTTGGAGATGGGAGGGGAGCTGAATTCTTGGCTCTTAGGCAGAGGATTGAGAATAGGAATGGAATGAGCCAAACTTCTTGAACTCCAAGCACTTATTCTCGTGCAGAGTTTAGCACATCACTGGGCTTAGGATCAGTATGCAATCCATATTTGTCCAGTTCAGGAACAGATTTGTACTCTGTACATTTGAGAAATAGAAAGACAGAAACTAATATAGAATTGGGGAGTAGGAATGAAAAAAGATGGTGCAAATACAGACTTTTGGGTCAAGATCATACCTCCTTACTCTTTAAGTGACTTTAGGGAATGACTGAACTTCCGTGAGTTTTAGTTTCCACTTCCGTAAAGTGATAATAATAGAGCAACCTTACCAGGTTCTTAGAAGGATTAAATGAGATAAATATGTGTACTTAATTGTTTGGTATAGGAGGTGGCACTTAGAAATCATTTGGTAAGTAGTATGGGTTACTAATAACATTATTCTCATTGTGAGTGGAAAGATGACTGGTCTGAAGCCTGTGCTATGTAGCCCTGGGTTTCTGTTGTCCAGTGTTAGCAGCCTTTTTGTCATCCAGTGGTTCATTGTACAGAAACTGCAGTTTTGAGGGAGAAGATAGTTGTTTATAAGTAACAAAGGACTACCTTGTTGAAGAATTACTAGTACTTTGCCTGTTTTTACTGTTCTATGATAGGTTAGCTGATTAACCAGAAAGACAGGTCAGTTTCTTAAAACTTACTGCAGACTCAAACCTATGCAGCAGCTTTCCTTGGATATTTAAGTTCCAAAGTGAGGGTGGATATTCATATGGCATTTTTACACATATAATATTTCTTTGTATAATTCTTTAAGAAGTGCCCTAAGAGATTTTGAGAGGCTTTGTCAGGCTGGGTGTGGAGAAGGATGGGGCAACAGTCTCTCCATTCAGAAGGGGAAGGGGTGTGAGCTTACCTTGAAAAATCTAATATAATTTTGCATGGTCTGAAGTTTCAACCGGCCACTCAGTTCTTTCCCAGATGGAGGAAAGGCAGGAAACCAATAGATCTTCTTTAGGCTGACGGTTCTTCACACCTTGTAATGCCCTCAGCAAAACTGTTTATAAGTGACAACATCTACAGACAGTTTGTTCATTGTTCTCCCACCTTCCCTTAAAAAAGTGATATGTCCAAACTTGAAATAGTAGTTCTTTGTTGCATGAGTCAAGCCGCAGTGATGAAAATTCAAACAGCAAGGGAAATATTGGTAAGGCTCTAGAATAACTATCCCCAGACCAGAGGCTGGCGTACTTTTACATGAGGGCATACAACTTACTCCTTTTTTTTCATATATCATCAGTAAAACGCATACAATAACATCTGTTTATATACTTTCTGTTGAGTTGTCTTCTTTAAAGGTAAACATAACAATTTACAGGACAAATGCATCGGAGGGAATCACAGCAGGATAGTCCTTTTTTGCAGTCAGTTTCAAACCAAACCTTTAATTTTCTAGCATCTTAGGATTCTGGACAACTTTGAAAGAGAGTTTTTCAAGAAAAGAATACCATGGAACCCCTCACAGGAAGACAGACAGATGCCTCTCACACTGAGGTCTGAAGACAAGTGTATCTAGGGAAGCAATTCATACCTTTGTGTACCAAATTGTAGCTGAATAAACCATGGGAACAGCTGACTCTGAAAGGCATCTCAGCACACAAAGATCCAAGACAAGGCTAGTCTGACAGGGCCTTGTGATAGACAGCAGGGTCACATTTAATAGGGTCCCAGGTCTAGCCTCAGTGCTGATACTGGACTACATATCCAATCGATAATACCCATTCAATTATTTGGACTAATTAAATGTAATTTTTCTACATATGGATGTTGAGCAGGATTCAAATTCTACTATGGTCTCTGTTTTCAAATAATTCTTCACAAAAAGCAATTTGTTATTTGAGAACAATTTTTGGCAATATAGCTAAATGTAGGAGAGGTGTCGTATTTTACCAAAAATATTAACTAACTCTTTTGATCACACAACTAACATGTATTTTTTGCCAATCACTAAGCTAGAGCATTCAGAGACAAACTGAAAATAATACATGAAGTGTTATCAAGGAAGAGATACTTTAGCTGAGGAGCCAGATATATAAGAAACAATTATAATGCATTGTAATAACTACTGTGATAGACTTGCCCAGGAAGCTACGACAACATAGAAGGCATGATGAATTCATCATAAAGGCAAATTTATGTCCCAGGCTTTAAAGATATGTAGGAGTTTATGAAAGCAGGAAAAGGAAATTCCCGGCCCCAAAAATGAAATGTAGTAATAATATGATCCAATATTTTTGAGCCCCCAATTATGTGTTGGATGGTATGCTCAGGACTTTAAAGATATTATTTCAATTAATCCTCACAAAAATCCAATAATATAGGTATAACATACTCATCTTATAGATGAGGAAGTTGAGGTATGAAGAAGTGAAGCACCTTGCCCAAGATCACACAGCTATAAGGTGGTGGAGCTGTCCAAAAATCTTTAAAGAGTACAGCATGTTTATGAACCATCCAAGAGTCTGATATGTTTGAATACGTAATGCATGAAATTAAATAGAAAGAAGAAAGTACGGACTGCCCAGGAAAGTGGGGGAGTGAATGCACTAGAATAATATCATTGCCCAGCAACAGTAGAAACTCACTTTCATGTTTTTGGTTATGAATTTGAAGTGAAACCATCCTATGTGATTTTGTTTGTCTCTAATCTTATACAGCTGAATGGTTTCAGGCGTAAGTAGGCAAAAGGTTGGACACAATCAAGGTATGTATTTTCTCAAGTGAATACAACAAAGGCAAGAGTGGGGTGAGGGCTCGGGGGCTCTGAGAGCCGTGATTATGATAATTGATTGACAAAGGAATTCAAGCTGTGTAAGGAAGCCAGGGAGGATGTTGGGTTGGTGGGGAAAGTGTAAATTAATCCTCCCAATAGATTAGAGGTCACCGTGGTGCCAAAAAATCATTAGGATGGAGAGAGAGAGAGAGAGAGACTCGGAAAGATGGGGGCTTAACGTTCGGAGAACATGAGGCAAGAAATTCAGGTTCTGGGGAGACACTGTGATTGCTGATCAGAGCTGCCTCTAAGGGTGTGACCTCAGGAGGGAAAGCGTGAATGGAAGGATTCTTAGCAGAGAGGAGGTCAAGGAACTAGGAGTCAAGCGTCAGCAAGGTCAACTCTGTGCATATTGAAATCACCACAAAGGAAGCCGTGAAGTCAGAGGTCACACTGGATAGAGCAGCAGTGAGCTAGGAGCCAAAGGCATGGAACAGAGGGAGAGCCATCCAGAGGGCATGGATGTCAGCAACAATGGGGGAGCAGCTGGCAAACCGAGATCACATTTGGGTTTTTTTTTTTTTTTTAGAGTGGAGGGGAAGGAGGCTGATCTGGAAGGGGCCAGAGAAGCAAGAGCTTCTGTTCCACCCCAGGCCGGTGAGGCGAGGCTGTGGGGAGGCTGCAGGCACCACCAGTTGAGAGGGATGTAAGGACTAAGTCCAGATTCCCATCCAAACGAAACCACGAAGGGAACATTTAGAGACAGAGTTGAGAGGACAGGATATTTTGCTAATAGTGGAAGAGAAGTCCCATTGAAAGGATGTCACGGGTTTGGAGGAAGACTGGACACCAGTCAGCCTTGTAGGGATTTGAGTGTGGTACAAAAAGGGAGACCTGGTGCCTGGGGGGGCCCTGTGGTGACGACATAAACAGGAACGAGAGTAGCGTAGATGCAAGCAGACGCTGGTGCAGAGGCAGCAGGAGGAACAGGTAGGTTCCTGGGGCTTCCTCTTTTAACCATGAAGAACGAAGTAGAAAGTGAGGAAAGAGAACTCTTAAACTCGAGAACATTCTAACTTATTCTAGTATTGCAACCTGTTTTCTCTGAGCTTCTAATAAAGGAGAGACGCATCTGAATTAAAACGTAGAACAATCCTTTAAGCCCTCTAAGCCCAGCAAAAGCAGTAAAGAATAGCACGAAAGAGATGCCTGCTACTCCCAGGGGAATGTACAGGAGCCACACTTCCCGCATGAAGTGCTCACAGCCTTCTGCTGACGTCCTGTCTCCTTCTGCACATTATGTCCCTTTTAAAATAGGAATCTCTCCTTGCTGTGGATGCTTTGACCATTTCTTTTTGCCTAAAAGAGGCAAGATTTGTACAGATTTACTCAGTTTGCTTTTTTTTTCAAATCGCCCAAGAGTTGGGGGTTACTCCAACAGTAAGCTAGGAGGACAGAAGATGAAAGACTAATGAAGCTTTCTCTAAAGAACAGCAAATGAGATTCTCATTGTAAAGACAATGGCCTTGGCTATTATTAAGTAAGGAGAGAAATTTTAACATGGAAAAAAATAAAAAAGAAAAAGAAAGAATCCAGAAGAAAACGAAAGGTCAAAGAACTGTCTTATCCTTTTTAATGCTCCGGGCCTCTGTTGAGCAGGGAAAAACTGAAACAGACATTAGTGTTGTCTCTTGCCTCTGCTTGTCCCATTTTGGTTGCTTTATCTCCACCTATAACTTAGAAAGAGCAATTATGAACAAATGGGGCCCAGCATGAGCACCTCTCTGGCAGCCTCTCAGGGTCAATTGTCTCCTCCCAGCTCCTGCACCAGCAGAGTGATGCATGGCCCTGGGATGTCAGCGTGAGGAGGAGCTAAGGAGGGAACTGGCCTGTGATTTAAACCCAAGCCTGCCTTTGTCTGCTCCACATGGAATTGCATCAGGAAGGGAGCCTGGACAAAGCTCTGCTACTTTAAAATACAGGAATGGATACAGGATATATGATGAGCATACAGAGTGATTCAAGGGGAAAAAAGCGATAGAAATCATTTCCCATTATAATCCCCGTGAATTGCTTTACATCTCTAATATAGATCGCCTGGGAAATAATTTGAAAGCATTTAAAAATATCTTCCATTTTCTATTATGAGCCTTTGGATTTCCACAGTTTGAAAGAGTGAAGAGACTGTAGCTTAGAAAACTAATTACAAAACATAAAAATGCTCAAGTCTGATGGAACATATGAGATTGGAGGAAGATTCCAGCAATGGCAGGCAGTATTGCAAATGTAGCCCAAATGAAAGAAAGCTACGTCTGAAACGAAGGCAGCAGTTCATACCTAAATGTCTTGTTCTCAACATCTTTGTTTTACATTCTCTTTGTTCCTGTTGGCTTACTAATTAGCTGTGATTTTTTTTTTTAATGCCCCTTACTGTAGGTTAATTTTGTCTAACTCACCAGCAGGGGTTTCTGTAATACATAATTCACAGAGCAATGTCAATGATTAAAATTCTTTCATTAACACAGCACCTTAAAGATAATAAATATGAAGCATTTAGCTCCCAATCTGAGTGCAGAAAGCCTAATTTTGCATGGAAAGAAATGCGTGCTCAGATAACTTGGCACTGCAGAACAAAACGGAATCTGAGTTTTAGGGTATCGCAAACGCAAAGTTGAGCAAATCAGAGAGCACTTATTTTGAGCACGATGATGTAGAAGGGGGATTTTAAGAAAAGAAATTCTAATAATGTACTTGAAGAATGCAAAACATGCAGGCAGAAGTGCCCTTTTCTGGCATTTTCGTGGGGAACGCTATGGCATTGCAAATGATTAGCTGAAGAGAGGGTCAACATGTCTTGAGCTGAAAGTTGCCAGTGGTGCGGTGAAAGTCATCGGTGGTATGGCTAAAGTTGTTCTGGCCTCTATATGTCATCTCCTTTCGCTCTCTTCAAGAATTTTAACAGGTTTGACTCGTCAGGATACAAGAAGAGCAATGCAGTAATTAGAGACAGGGTATGAAATTTCATTTTGAAAAGTTTTAATAACTCTTAGAACATCTGTTCTTCTGAACTCTATCATTTCCTTTCCACCTACACCCAAACGATTCTTGTATTTCATTTTGCTAAGTGCAAGCTCTGTTTGCTTCCATGTATTCATCCTGATACAAAAAGGATAATAATCACAGATGCCTTGGCAACAGCAGCCAAGAAAACAGAGAATCTGATCACTAAATGTAATTTTGCTTAGAGGCTTTCCCCTGATGTATTATTTTTTTCTCTTTCTCTCCTCCAAAGATGAATTAGATCATTTTTTTTGTTGTTGCTGTTGAATATATTTTAGCGGAGAATGGATATATGTATTTTTGGTAGTAATAACAAATAGCACCTCTCTGAATCAAAACATTTTCCTTCTTTAAATATATCAATTGAGAGTAACTTTGCACAGAAGCGGCATGAAGTTCAAAGACATGAAACTAGAATTAAAAACCACAAAATTGTTACCCAAAGGTTATGGCTCAAATTTAACAGGTGGCCCTGACATAATGCATTTTCTACTCTCAGCTATGGCTCTAACAGGTTTGTCTCCAGAACCAAAAAGGAGCATCAGACTAAGCCCTCAATTGGCTTTTGAGCTGGAGAGACATGGAACCGGGTGAGCAAAGGAGGTTCTCCAATACGTCATCCATTCAGGTAAATAGCCTGTCCACTTCAAGTGGGAGGTCAGCAGCAGGCCAGGCAGAGGAAATGTTCATGAACTTGTCCCTGTTCTGTAATTTGCCTGTGGCTAATTTCATAATTTCTATTTTTAGTGTGTGGTTGCTCCCATCGCTCTCGTAAGCACAAATAATTGCTCACATTTTTAAAAAGAAAGAAAGCAGCAAATAGCCCCTTAGTAAGGCAAGCCACTGAGCTAGCTACTGAAATTAATATTGCATACCACTAAGTGAAATTTGCTACTGATCCACACATTAACAGGAAAGTTGTAACAAATGTTTCTCTTTAAAAAATGATAAGCAAACTTAGTTCTTTTAGCTCAGGCAGAGTTTTTAAACTAGAAGTGTTTTAATTTCACACATATAAACCAAAAAGAATTGATTTTTTTTTTTTCCTTGTTTCCACTTATGGATTAAAATCTGGGTAGCTTGCCAAGCTTGGTCAGCTTGGTCAACCAATTTCTGTTAACGATAACAGATGAGGTGGGTGCAAGTAACTGATACACGTAACTGTTGGTCAATAGACACATATGACTCAAATAAATCAAGAATTTTATATGGATAGATTGAATCATAGCTTGAGCATCTGAATTTATAGCTCTTCAATGCCACATAAAAGAAAATGATAAAAGGCTAAGAATAAAGCCTTTATGTCAAATCACTCTCCTTCCTACTGAAAAGATTCAGTTTGGGATTTTCTTCCTCTTCCTAGAGCAGTCATGGTCATGTCTAACCAGATCAGCCTTAATATCAAACATTAAATTGACTATTTGTCAATCAGACATTCAAAGCTCTGTCAATACAATCCACCTTCTCTGCTATAGACAACCATAATAACAAGCTTGATCTTGGCTTTGAAATTGTTATTTTGGGGGCAGTATATATAGGCCTATAAACTGTATCCTTTTACCCTTTCATCTAGTCCTTCATCCCAAGTATTTGTTGAGTTCCTACTATGGGTCTAGAAGTTCATGGTAAGGGCTTAGTATTTTATTTTGAAATGGGAAGGATTTTAAATTGAAGAGTGACATGATCTGACTTCAGTTTTAAAAGGATCATTCTGGGTGCTGTATTGACAAGAAACTTTACTGAAGGAAAGACAGAAGCAAAAAAGACTAGTTAGAAGGCTAACGCAGCAGTACAAGAGAAAAATGATGATAGTTTGACTAGATGGAAAAGGATAGAGATTATGGAATGTGGCCAGATTCATATATATTATGGAAGCAGAATCAAGAGAATTTGCTGATGGAATGATGGAGGACTGAGAGAGACAAAAATCAAGATCATGAGAATGAAAATTCCATTATGACTCTGTATGTATGTGTCCCACTGATAGATCCCCGCACCTACACAAAGCCTAGAGTATCAAGGCCACTCAATTACTTATTGAATAAAATAAAAGATATAGTGGCTCCAAGGTTTGGAACAGAGAAATTAGGTAAATGGAGCTGCCATAATTGAGGAAGAGGGGAAACAACTTCAGAGGCAGGGTTGTTTATTTATTTGTTTGTTTTGTTAGCAGGAGAACATGAAATCAATATTTCAGTTCTGGACATGATAAGTTTGAAATGCCTAATAGATATTGAAGTGGTGAGGCCAAGTTAACAGTTGTGCTTATAACTCTGGAGTTTAAGGAAAAGTCAGGGATGGAAAAATAAATTTGGCTATTATCAGGGAACAGACAAAATTTAAAGCTATGGGTACATGAGCCCATTAGGTTGTGAGTACCACAGAGAAGAGAAATTTGAGGAGTGAGCTCTGGGTCACTGGAGTATATGTAGGGCAGGAAAATGAACAGAAGTAGAGAAAGAGTAGTCAATTAAATGAGAGGGAACCAAGAAAAGGTGGTGTCTCAGATACAAAGAAAAGAATGCAATCCTTTAGTTAAGTAACTGTGGCAAATGGTGTTAATGAATCAATCAAGAAAAAAGATCAAAATTGACCGTTTGATTTTGGAATATACAGGTTAGCAGTAGCACTGATAAGAGTAGTTTCAGTGGCATCGGTATAAACTGATAGTGAAAGTGGGTGGCTCTCTAGCACCCAGAGCAGTACTAACACACAGCCGGCACTCAATATACACTTAAACGAAGGAAGAAGCATTCCTGTTCTACTTGAGGTACATTTAAAAACGATTCACACATTGCCACCTGCTCGTCCTGCCTCATTGGAAGAGATTAATTTAGACCCTAAAAATGTATTTAAACAAATTTATATAAATATAAAAAATTTGACAAAGCAATCATCAGCAACAGACAAAGATTTGGGCAAAACATATCCATCAGAGTATTACATACATGATAGTAAAACATTCAATAAAACCTGAATATCAGACTGTAATAAATAGTTAACTAAATTATACTTTGTTCAAATAATAGAATATTATTCAGCCATTAAAAATGCTTAGTGAAAATGATATATAAGCATCCAAAAGTATGAGATATTATATGATATAATGCATTATGGGATATAATATTGTGTAGATATAAAGAAGGAATTACAATTTTATGTAGGATAATCTGAATTATTTAAAATTTTCATATGCATTTGATAAGCGTATGTGTGTGTGAATTTATTTGCTCGTGTATGAAGAAAAAGAGCAAGACAGAGAAGCAAAGTTAGAAAGAAAGAGAAACATTTATTGATGAAAGAAACATGCCAAAATGTTAACAGAAATTACCTTTACGTGATTTTCTCCTCTCTCTATTATTCTTTTTTACACTATATTGTATTTTTCCATTTTTCTCAAATATATATGTTTTGCTTTTAAAATTCAAAAGAAATAAACTTTAAATTTTAATAGAAGTTTAAACTTTAAAATTCAAACTTTAAATTTTAATTTATTGTATATATGCACATATGTATATATAGAATATATAGAATTTAATAAAGTTTAAAATATATTTAATGGTCCGCTAAACTCCTGATATCAGCACATCTATGACAACTGAAGTCAAATGCAGTCTGCAGTTGTGTCACCCATTAATTCTGGTTTTGGATCCGTTATCAGAGGATGACATCATAAGACACTGGGGGCTTTGTCCACATTCTGTGCCTGCTTCATCACTATCTTTACTCCCCAGGCTGACATCAGTGTACTGAATTTCAAAATGTTTGTCCATTTTTATTCTTCCAAGTGGACAAATCAGATCTACTTCATAGTTAATAAAAGTGATTTTGCAGAAATAAATTATGAGACTGCCTAGAAAAAAAAACGTAATTGATTCAACAGCTTGTGAAGATAATTTTTTTGGCAAAGTATCTGCCATATTAACCCCATAATACCAACAAATAATGCTATATATCAGCTAACTTCAGGCTCAAATTAAACAGAGACTTTATAACTTTACTGTCATAATGGAATCAGATTCCCTCAATTCTCCAAATTATTAACTATCCAATGGAACTACTGGATTATTTTCCTTACAAGGCCTATTATAAGCTATTACTGGAGTGAGTTTTAAGTAAATGCATAGCTAGTTCTTTTTTTTTTTAGTTGCGTGATTTGATTAGTCTAAAATGAGACCAAAGAATAGTGAGACTATTGATGTTCCTATCTTATAATATTACATTACATTTAGAACATATTGTAAATGCTCTATTTTACCTTTTATTTTGAACTCCAATTACATTTGAATAAAAGAAAGATATAATTAATGAAAGAATAAATGAATGGATGAATTAATGCATTTTAAAACCACTTTTATTTTCCCATGAATTCAAATTTAATTATTTAGCCTCTGTGCTAGATTTCATATATATTTAGTTTTCTACATAAAAGCAATATCTATTTTCTTAACATTCTCAGTCAAATAACAAAATGTCTCAGTATATAAATGACCAAATGAAAACAAAGTGTTCTACCTAAACTTCTTATCTTAATACATTTAAAATAATTAATGATAATATAAACAAAAATGTTTGTGGTTGTTGAAGGTGTAATATAAAAATAAATTTTATATTATAAAAAGAATATATTATATAATATAATATGAAAATGCACTTTCATAATTAATGTATAATATAAAATATTGGTTAATATAAAATATTAATACAGAAATAATATAAAATATCTGCATAAATCATAAATTAGCCAGACATCAATAGGAATCAGCAACTATACAAATTCACCTGTTTTTTGAGACAGATGCAGAAAAATAATCCACTCAATAATTATTCGACTATTTCTCATCTTCTGATCCTGTGATTTAAAAACTGTACCACCAACTAATTATCCTACTATTTAAAGTATAACCCTTAGAATAATTTTTAAAATATATTTTTGTCACAAAATTAAATTATGACTACTGCTGAAAAATCAGGAAACACCAAAAATTACCCAAAAAAATGAATAAAATCACCCACAATAGCACTCCAAAGAAACAACAGATATAAATGCATTACTTTCAATTATTTTAATTCTTAAATCATTTTTGATTTTAAAACCGCAATCCTCTACTAATGCAATTAGGCAATTTTTTTCCAGTGAAACACCGTAAACATTTTCCACGACTTAAAATATCCAGCTCCAAGATACTTTTAATGGCTGCTTGGTATTACATCAAATGGATTTGCTATAATCTGTTTAAGCAATCCCATGTTGAACATGTAGATGATTGCTAATTTTCTCCATCATGAACAAAACTACAAGTGACATTCTTTTAGATAAATATTTGTACCATATCATGATTATATCCTTTGGCTAAATCTCCAGATTTGGTTTATTATTGAGCATTGCTGAAATATAAAAATGCATGGAAATTTTAATGGGTTCTCTCTCAGAAGTGGGTTCTTCCTACTCCCCACTTTCTTTACTAGCAGGGAAACTACCATTTCCAGACAACAGTGCTAGGTGATTTTATAACATCAAATCCTCACAATAATCCCGTTGGATAGATCTCATTATCTCCATTTTAAAGAAAAGGATAGTGAGACTCCAAAAGGTTAAGTAACTTGCACAAAGTCACATAGCTGGTAAAGAACAAAGCTACCATTCAAACAGGTCTGATTCTAAAGACCACGCTCTCTATTAGAGCAGGTTGCATGCTTCTGTGAGTGCAGAAGGGCTCGCCACTCATTACACTTTAGCTCCTTTCAGAATACTGAAACCTTAACCTCATAGGTAGCAGAAAGGGAAAAATCAGATCATAAAATATATAATTTTCAAAACGCCCACTTCAAGGAATGGGATTTTGTTGTTTGTTCATTTCTTTGTAATCAGATTGCCTGGTTGTTGGCTTGTATTTGTGATTTCCTTCTTTGTTTCTTCCAAGTTGTCATGGTGGCTTACTCCACTTCATTTCTGACTATGCCCCTTCTGGGGGTGTGAGGGAGTTGAAAGGGGCTCAGCTCAAACAGTGTGGTGCCCTCACAGTCTGGCCAGGTTGAATGTCCCAACATCACAATCAAGACAACCCTGGCATTACGATTGGCCACACTTTCTTTTGAGCACAGTCCTACTGGAACACACACTCCCACAACCGGGCAGCACAGGATCTCTCTGGTTTGGAACAAAGGTCTTACACATCATGACAAAAATAAAATCTGACAAGAGAAAATTAATGGTTCTCACTTTCTATGGCTCTTTCCAATAGGTTTTTCTATAGGCATGACATCAGACAGGATGAGCCAAAGGTCTCCAGATTGCTCCTATATCATCCTAAGCAAAGTCTCCTCCTTTCCAAAACAGTGAGAATAAAAGTTGGGAAAAACTTAACTTTAAAAAGAGGATAAGAAGCTCTGTTGTTATTTTCCATCTGATACAATTAACCATTAATCATTATTAGGTTTGCCAAAAGCAAGCTGAAAGATGTTATTCATCTCTCATCTCTGTAAGGTTCTGCTTGTGTTTTTTGTTTGTTTTGTTTAACAAAGATATTGTCTAACAACCTTCAATCAAATCGTCCACTTTTCCTAAGCTCTAAATCTCAACACACATGCCTGAAACTCTCTTTCTCCCATCCAAGTGCTAACCAGGTCCAACCCTGCTTAGCTTCTAAGATCAGACGAGATCGGGCGCGTTCAGGGTGGTATGGCCGTAGACCTGAAACTTTTTCTTTCAAACTTAACTTACCTTTCCTTCCTTCTGCAAAATTTTACTGAGCATCTACCTAATCCAGATGCCATAATACCCCCTTAAAATATAAAAATTTATTTTGGAGTAGAGGGACTATCTTCTTAGAAAGTTCTCCCTGAGTAACTGAAATAAATAAGATAATTTCTCCCTGAAAGGCAGAGATTCTAATAGACACATCTCATGTTTCAGATTTCACTTTCCAAGCATCGTACAAACAATTGTACTTTATGCAAATATTTGTTCGGTTTACTTTTTTCGTTGGTGTTAGCATTTGTCTGTGTATCTGTCAATCTATTCATGCATATGCCATTCTATTAAGCTTTTAGCAGTTGAAGGATCTGTTTAAATTTAATTTACATGGGCACAAACCAGCAAGCATTAATACCAATCCAGATGGAAGCTTATTGAATTATTTCAACAATTATAACATTCCCTTAACTTCTTAATATATCAATGAGTGTATGTTATTGCACCATTAGCCAACTATTCTCCTCAACACCAGCCACATTATCGTGACAAGCTTAAGACAGGCATCACCTGGGGACCAAAATTATGCTGTTGATAGCCACCCCTTTTTGATATGGATGGTAAATTTATTTGTATGTTCATCTGTATAGATTTTAACACTGGTCCACAGCCAGGCTGTAACAAAATGGGGAAATCTTTGCCATTTCCTGCCTGGCAGATCCATGACACCTGAAGGAGTTTTTGGCCTGGAGTTTGATCAATGGATGTCAGAATTACCTAAAGAACTGAGAACGTAGGGACAATCTCCTGGGCTTCCAAACATTGCTTAACTGTCTTTGTTGATAAAATACATTTAGTTAGACATGTTAAAAACTGTCCTAATGTTGTAATTTTCTTTAGTGGCATGTAAAATTTTGGCACATATATTTTTCTTTATATAATTTTCAATAATACAAATCATCTGTACCTTGGTGAACAGTGGCACAATATGAACCTTTTTAAGTTCTCTGGGGTCCCTACACAATGAACTGTTTTACTAAGATTCAAGCCAACATGATCACTGCTCTCAGAGATCTGAGGTATCTGTGCTTTTCCTCGTTGATTTCTTTCTTTCTTTCTTTCCTTCTTTCTCTCTTTTTTTAATCCAGACCTCTCAACTTTTCCTTTGAGAAAGGTGAGGTTGGTCATACACCTGATAACACAAATAGGCAAATGATCATATCTAGTACAGTCTGTAAAACAACAGGAAGACTTTGTCAAGGCTATGTTTTTAACTGAGTGGTTATCCTTCCAAGAAATAAATATATAAATCAGAAAGAGACCATCACTTTAGGTTAAAGAAGTCATGGCCATTTATCTTCTGACTGAATGATGATTCTTACTGGCTCCATTTGGAGTGCATTTTTCCTACCAACTCTCTGTGGATGAGGAATCATATTAGCCTGTCATTCACATAATACACCTAACACTGATACAGGGAACATTCTTTAACAGTGGCACCATCTCTCAATCTAGTGGTCCAGTCCCCTTGGGGTGACTGCCGGGTTGGCAGTTAAATAGTTGCTGTAGCCCCTGTGCTCCAGAGTTCCTAATATAACACAATTGCCCGAGCTTTTGAGTGATGACCCTGAGCACATCACCACGATGGTGGGGCTACACAGTAAGGGCATTGACCTCAAACATTCTCGAGTCCTGCAATTCTTTGGAGAAGAAAATGCTTTCTCCATTTCACACTGTCAAAAGAGGAACATGGGTAGGGGAAAAAGCCTGAAGAAATCAACTGGTAAACATAATGTAGATTATTTGATTTCTTCTATTATAGGCAATCATTGGAATATATAGATAAAAGAATAAAATAAATGTCATCAGAATTGTTATCGATGTCCTTTTGCTCACATGTATTTTGTCACTGCTATTAACGGCACACCTGTTTTTAAACAAGCATTTTTAAAATTTTTGTTTAATTGACACATAATAATTGCACATATTTATGGGGTATATAGTGATGTTTTGGTTCATACAGTGCATAGTGATTAGATAAGAGTAATTAGCACATCCATCATCTCAAACATTTACCATTTCTTTGTGTTACAGACATTCAATATCCTCCTTTTGGATGATTGTTAACTATAGTCATCCCCCACAGTGCTATTCCTCCTATCTAACTACAAGTTTGTATCCTTTAACAAACATCTCCCTATCCCCTCATTCCCCCTACCCTTCCCAGCCTCTAGTATCCTCTTAAAGAAGCATTTTTAATTCTTACCTTTAACTTTTATGACTTTATTTTAAATTCATTCATCAGCGAAATTTATATATATATCAAAAACCTCACAAATGAAATTGACAAGAAGGATATATATTGGAAAAATACTTCCAACATATGTAACAAAGTGCTAATATCCATGATATAGTGGTTAACATTGTATGTGCTTCCGATGTTAACGGGCACTGTGCTCAATGGCTCTTGGGTC
Organism: Indri indri; assembly: GCA_004363605.1. NCBI lineage: Eukaryota > Metazoa > Chordata > Mammalia > Primates > Indriidae > Indri > Indri indri. The sequence continues at coordinate 124,629 of RJWJ010000129.1, read as the reverse complement.
CTATTTCGTAACAACCTCAGGGGATCAGTTCTATTATAATTGTCATTTCAGTAAGGGGAATGTGGCCAGGTAACTTGCCAGTGGTCACAGTTAACAAATGACATAACATGAGCAGTGCCGGTACATGAACCCAGAAAGTCTGACTCCAGAGCCTGAGATCTTGGCTATCTCTCTGTATCCTAAGTCGGTTTTACAAATCAATAGGCAAAAGATGAATTTTTCTTTAGAGGGTAAAAAAGGCCAGGTATATGAATTGGCGATTCCAGAAAGAAGGGGTATAAATAGTCCCCTAAAAAGAGAAGGAAAATCCCACCAATATTGGTGGCTTGCAATTTCCCGTCCTATGCACGTTGCTGTGCTGTGAATGGTTTGCCCAAAGACTGGCCTAACTGGGACCTTTGGTTAACTCCCTCTAATGCCGACCATACTCATCCACTTTCTTCAGCGTGCTACAGAGATATGATATTCCAGGCATTCTATGTTAGAAAATTTTGATTAACCTCTTTGATTTTCATCCTCTTCTTCTATAAATTTAGGTAACATAGGAATAACCTCACAGCACTGTTGTGAAAATGTAATGAAATAATGTATGTATGGCACTTAGCAAAGTGCCAGGCTCAGAGTAACAACACAAAATTAACATTATCTACTTTAGGCTGAAAGGCCTATGTTGCCCAGCAGCCTGTTAGCATTCTGAGAAACTCTGTATTCCCCCTTTTACACCCACCAAAAGCAGCTGGTCTATGCTAACCCACTATTCACTAGAGGCTTTTTAATAACACTGAGGCAAGGTAGGCATTATAAAATATTTGGAAAAATTAGTCCAACCCCAGGCCTGCACTAGCCAAACTCTGAGTTGGACACTTGCTCCTGTTACTATCTTCCGGTTCACGCTGAAGTCAGTTCCCTCCCATCTCATACTCTGCAAAGGAAAAATGTACATAACACACAACAAAAGCATGAGAACTAATGACTATATCCCAGAGTTCGTAATATGCCAACAAGCGGATCCCACCGTAAAAGCCTTATCAAAGTACCCACGTGTCGCGTGCTATGCCATTTTAAAAAACAGGCACATCTATATGATCTGCTGGATAGCTCACTTTGAGCCTTGATCATTGATCATCGCCCTGCTCCCTGGAAGGAAGAAGAGAAATGATGGACAGTAACAAGGGGAGAGAAAAAGAGACGTTAAGTCATATCCAAAAGAAACAAATGTAAAAGATTTGACAGCAACAATTTGTGAGTCAACAGGGAAGCTTGGTACAGTGAAGTGCAGTGAATCAAAATGATCAAATGATTTTATTAGTCAGATCTGTTACCTTTCTTTTTTATGACCAGGGAAAACAAAGCAATTATAATCAGTTTATCAGAGAAGACCCTCTTGGAAAGTATGTCCCTGGTTCCCCTCCAGCCAAGCCGTGCCCACTACTCTTTGACTAAGAATCCTCGGCCTCCCGACTCACTCACTCCTCAGAAGGAGGACGTTGGACATAGCAAACCAACATTTCTCACACAACGACTTTACAACATTGGAGAGAAAAATGTAGTGTGAGGCTATTGTATTTACAAGGCATTGAAGATGGGCACTGCTCAAAGCTGATGAGGGGAAAAATATCTTAATTTATCTTCAAGCCCCAGACTGTAAATGTACTGCCAGCACTCACAGCAGAAGCCGTCCTCACACCACTGCCCTCTTTTGCAAGCCCGTGAACCTCACCTGGAGTAATCACATTCTTGGTGGGAGAGAGAGGATTCAGTTACCACGAGAGCTAATTCCCGGGCCTCCCCTAAGCAAAGATGAACAGTCATTATAAGCCATTGCAAATTATAGATGGGCACTCTGTGATGTAGACTGTTGTAGACAGGGCTGAGACAATTACCGAATGAAAGAAATATTATTATTTTAAGAAATCTAACATTTTAATACAATGTGAAAAATTATAAAGGAATAATAAATGGAGTACATAAAAAGAGCTAATAATAAAAAAGAGCTTGGTGAGAAATCCCGCTGTCATATTTGCATTTACCCTGAAACTAATGCCATGCACATTTCTGAATGCAAATAATTCACGAGAGGAAGCAAAATGAGGATGTTAATAATCATTTTTTCCCTTAATGAGAAGCTGTTCTTTGACTGAAAGGTGCTTTAAGATGGACTAAGTGGAGGCTTAATAAAAGGGATTCCTTTTTATTTTGTGGAATTCATAAATGAAGGCAGCTGAGTTTCATTCTGGGATTTCAGGGCAGCAGCATTAACATCGCCATCACAAATATTACTTCCACATTTTTAAATAATAAAAATTCGCCTTGTCATTTTAAAATTCCTCCTCGTATTGACTTTCAACTTAAAGTGATATTTCTTATGGGGTTTCCAGGTATTAAAGTGTCTTTCAGTATTACTTTTATCCATGCCAGATTTCTAACACTTTTAATAATAATAACTAATGTGAACTAATTGCTTATTATTTGCCAGGTACTGTACCATGAGTTTGACAAGAGTCGCTCTCACCTTATTGCTAATGAAACTCCCAGAGATTGGGGCTGAAATTTATCCAAGGGCACCAGCAAGGAAGCAAAATTTATCCAAACTTGGGAGACCGAACATCAAAGGGCCTGTTCTCTCCACCTTGGTAGCTACCACATCCTTTTAGATTGTGTACAGACCCACATGACAGCAGCAACACCTGCGAAGACTGGTTTTCAATGACTATGTAAAGACTAGAGACCCTGTTCTCTTCAAAGTGCACTTAGAATCTCTTCGATTTCTTCCTTCCTCCAAGTAAGCTTCTAAGTAAGAGGAAAAAACGCCTAAAGACAAGTGAACTTTTAGAAAATCCTCCCGCATTATACATCTGCGGCTCCCTATGCACCTCACTCGGGATGCAATGGGCTGACTACCGATGGGCATTTCAATGGCAGCAATTTGTGTTGTTGAAATGCTTCCGTTTCAACAGCAAACTATTACAACATCATGTTTTCCTGCCAGCTGCACTGCTACTAACTCAGTGTGTGAGTGTTTGATAATATGAGTTTTACAGTCAGAATATGTTTGGAGGCAGCTTTCCATGGGCCTTTCATGTTTCTGCATGTCTTGTGAGCAGTGGCACCAACTGCCTTTGTTACGAACTGTCTTTTCAAGGATGTTTAAATAACAAACAGCCAGGAAACCCACAGTCTCTCCCTCCAGAGCAAAAAGTAGCCATACTGACTGCCCACTCTAAAGGATCTGTGTCTGCTGAGCTCAAGGGTCTTCTCATGCAGCACAGCTCACCATGCGTGCAGGCGATCCCTGGCCCTCTTCCCACCACTATATAGAAACTGGAGCTCAGGAAACGGCCCCAAACTTATGCTATTATCAATATGAGCAATAAAGTCCTACGTCTCTGACTCAAGAGTCTCACATCTTCTGCCAGTATCCACGAAGCAATAAGCTGACTTCAAGAATTTTAAAATTGTAGGCACTTCAATTTCTTGACATGGCCCACATTGGAATCCTGGTTATGTTGTTTACTAATTATGTGATGTTATGAAAGTTACTTAAACTCTCTAAGCCTAAATTTACTCAGCTAAAAAGTGGGGACAGTCTTAGGTGTTTGAATGCTATATGATATATATTTTATAACATATAATATGTGCATTAGCACAATGTCAGGCACAAAGTATGTGCTCAAAAAATCTACATATTATGGCTCTTGCATAATGAATGATTATACAAGAATTACTTATGATAAAGAACCAAATTCTAGCCCCAGTTCCGTGTGGCCTCAAAAGCCACTCAACTTATCCAGGACTCAGTTTTATCGACTATATGATGAGACAGATGATGAGATAATCTCTAATATTCCTCTTAGCATTAAAATTCTGAAACTTTTTTCCAGCTTCTCCCCATCATCTTCCTTCTCTCCCCTTATAGTGGTTTCTGTCATCAGAATATAATTTTTCCAGACCAAGCATAGGGCCTGGTTGTAGCCAGAACCAAGCCCCAGCTCTGATGCGCAGGAGGAAAGCCTACATGCAGCAGACTGTATGGGCCACATTAAGCCGTTGACTCTCTACGTTTCAGTTTCCTTGCTTGTATTACGAGGACACTGAATTAGGTGATCCCCCAAATCCCTTCTAACTCTATAATTCTGTGATTAACTAATGTCACTATCTCCTCTCACCTCCCTAAATGAGTTACCTGAATAAATGACTGAATTTATCTTAACTCATTTGCAGGAGAGAAATCAAATTAAGTGACAGGAAGTTTTAGATTGGGCATAGCCAGGAGTGTGCAAGTAGGGAGCTCCAAATGTCACCTTGATCTAGAATCTAGGTTAGTCCCTGTGTAGGATCCAGCCAAAGATATATCAAATCTGGGCAATAATGGACAAGCCTACAAGCATCTGAGTATTCCACTCTTGACCTACTTGACCACATTAAATGGCTTTTCCAATAGTAGTGATACCCTTGCTCAATTCCACCCATGGATGCCTGCATTGTTCTTTCTGGACCCAAGACACATGCCCATGAAACAACTGGCACAGATAGGGTAGCCACATGGAATGATATCAAGGAGCACAAAGGAGACTAGTTAATGATTAAGCCCCAAGAATTATCTCGTTAGCAATAATCTCACATCAAATCTGCTGACACCTTGATCTTGAACTTCCCAGCCTCTAGAACTGTGAAAAGTAAATTTCTGTTGTTTATAAATTACCCAGTCCAAGGCATTTTGTTATAGCAGCCCAAACTGACTAAGGTAAGATGGAATATAAACATAGCCTTTTATGAATAATTTATTAATCATACTGGTGAAAAACACCATGTTTTTAACAAAGGTTGTTTGAAAAAATCATTTGCAAACAATTCTTTGCAGTAAATCTTTTGCCCTCTGCCTATATTTTAAAGCTTTCCCCTTTTTTTAAAGATAAAGTAAAAATGGGTTATAAATCTTCAGATTATAATAAATACATCCTAATATTATTATCCAATCACTAGAAAAATCTTTTCATTTTTTAGTTTAAATAATAAAACTAACTTTCAAGATGCAATGCCATTCATCATTTCAATAAAAAAAAAAGGTGAGTTCACAGTTCTACCATTTTATGGAAGAGAAAGCTAAACAAGAAAAGTATTTGACCAAGATCTGAGAAAAAATAAATAGAATAAGATAGGCCTGGCTGTTCAACGTCTCAGACAAGGTTGCAAAAGAAACAAATCTAAAAAATGTACTATAGAATGATTCAAATACAATATTCATAGGAATTTCTTTCTCACTCACATAAGAAGCTGGCACACGTTCCTAGTCAGCATGTGACCCTCCACTTAGTAACTCAGGGACTCAGGTCCCTTCCAACTTGTGGCTCAGCCATTCTAGTACTTCCTCATGGTCTGCTTACAGTAGGTGGGAAGTGAAACTGTGGGCATATGCTCTTCTGAAAAGCGTTGGCCCAGAAATGGCACACACCACATCTATTGCTTTCACGTTCCATTGGCTGCAACTCAAACACATTGCTACACATCAGAACAAAGGAGGTTGGGAAATACAGTCTAGCACAGGAAAAATAAGAAACATGTATTCGATGAATAGCTAGAAGCCTTTCCCACACTTTGTACGTCCTATTCCACTCCACTCAAGGGTTGACAGAGTTCAGAAGTAGAGAATTTCTAAGAAAATAGAGAATTTCTAAAGAGTCTTCTATTAAATCTTTTTTGAAATATTCTAAAATGTTCCAAACAATAACTCAGTTATTGCACAATAATAAAACATAGGATAGCTAGTATCAAATGTATTTTCTCTTTCTTCCATGCAAATAGTTAAGAGCCTTTTTATTTTGGACAATTTTGGACAAGTTATCTTTTATTTTGCTGGGGTAACAATACTAATCAAAGGAATTATAAATGGTATTTAAAAGTTATTTGATGCATTGTCTTACATTCAGGAAGGTCAACACCTACACCATTCCATTTAAACACTTTTTCAAAGACGTGCAAAGGCGATTCCAGCAAGTCCTTGTATGCCCAACAACCTTCAGTGTCAGGAAATTCTTTCTCATTGCTAATTTAAATTTGTTATCCTACAGCTTAAGCCCAGTTCCTTTTGGATTTTTCTTGGACACGGAAAACAGATGTTCTTTTATCCTTAGTGTATTACACATTCCCACATTTCCACATTTAGCCTTGTCCTTAGTAAACTGAATAATCACAGAACCTTTTCCCCCAGGTCCTATCCCCAAACCCTTTAATTATATTTATGGCTTTCGCTAGAAATCTCTCCAACTTGCCCATGTTCGCTGTAAGTTGTCATGGTCCAGAATAAGATCCTCGTAATTTAGCCCATTTTTATAAGTACCTGCTCTATGAGAGTACAACATAGGTAGAGAGAAAATAGATCTAATTCCCAAGAAAATTATACTGTAGCAACATAAAAAAAAAAAAAATCTTGTTACTCTATTTTGTCTTTCTCTAGCCTCTGCTACTTTCACATTTGTCATCCCTTTAAGCAGAAGTCTTGGCTCACAACCCAAGTTTCCAGTTACAGAACTGGCACAGCCACACATTCCCTTCTCAACACATCCTTATCTCAGAGAGTCAACACTTCTCCCCATAAACATTGGGGATCTTTCATATGTTCACAACCAAGACACTTAAACTATTTCACATTCAAATAGCCCCTTTCAGTTTGCTAAATGCTCTAATATGCATGTCCTCATTCACAACAACCCTGTAAGGGAAATTACAAGTCTACTTGAAAGACAAGGAGCTCCAGAACTAGAGATTAAGTAGTTTGTCTAACATCACATAGGAGTAGTTGGCAATTGTGGGTCACTAATTCAGATTACCAAATCCCAAGTTTAGTGCCTTTTTTTTTTTTTTTTTTTTGAGACAGAGTCTCACTCTCTTGCCTGGGGCCAGTGCCATGGCGTCAGCCTAGCTCACAGCAACCTCAAACTCCTGGGCTCAAGCAATTCTACTGTCTCAGCCTCCCGAGTAGCTGGGACTACAGGCATGCGCCACCATGCCCAGCTAATTTTTTTCTATATATATTTTTAGCTGTCCAATTAATTTCTTTCTATTTTTGGTAGAGACGGGGTCTCGTTCTTGCTCAGGCTGGTCTCGAACTCCTGAGCTCAGAATGATCCGCCCACCTCGGCCTCCCAGAGTGCTAGGATTACAGGCGTGAGCCACCGCGCCTGGCCCCAAGTTTAGTGCTTTTGCTGAATACCATAAAGAAGAACGATTCCTTTCTATGTTTTGAGATTTACCACCTAAGAAGCCTAAAATAAATAACTAAATTCTTGAAAATAAAAGGATGTCTGGCAAGTTATATCAATATAAAGTATCTGATCTGAGGAGTATCTCTTATAGTATTAAGGAAGGGTGATGAAATAGAACTTCAGTGACTGAAGAATGATTTTCTCATTCAATGATTTCATATACTGTTGGCCATGACTGTGTGTCGACAAGAGTATGACCATGCATTCTTGGCAAGGGGGACAATGATCTTGGTGCATAATAAATAATAAATGTACATCTGAGAGAAGCATCATTTTTCATGTTACTTATGTAATTATTTGTGGAGCATAACAGAACTCTCCAAAACTCAGCCACACCACTCACTTGTCTATCAGAAAAAAATACCACTTGTGTAAGTCTCTGTCACCCTCAACAAAGATAACAAACATTTCTAGCTGTAATGTATTTCTTAAATTAAGGTACAAATTTTTCCATATTTTCAGAAGAACCTGTTAAGGAGAAATTAAAATGCATTTTCTGGGACTTCAAAAACACAATATTTATTAAACTTCCAGGGCAAACCATTTCATTTCATTCATACATCTCCCTTATTTTTTATAGAAAATGGTATTCATTGGGAACTTTTCAGGTATTTCTCTTCAGACCCTCAATATCCCTGTAATACCTTTATTATACATGAACCTCTTACCAAGTGAAAGTGATGGTAGTGAAAACAGACCAAACCTCACTTATCCTGTGTTGATATATGTTTTATTGACTGCTTTAAGAGTCGGGAGGCATATATGATTTCCAAACTCTCTTTCTCATTATCCACTTGGTTTAATAAAACTTTTTTGTGGAAAGTTTCTGATATCAAGTAGATATTATCAATATATATTTCCCTCATATCACTGTATTAAAAGATTTACAACCAATGAGTTTTTTCTCCAGGGATATAGAGGACTTTAAAACTTCAATAACTTTAATAATTTTAATTTTCTCAGGTATACTCTGGGAAATGCATGTTTTAATTATGTTAATATGATTTATCTTGGGATTCTTGCTTGGAAATCAGTCTATAAATACATACTGTATACATAGTATTCATTTTTAACCTAATGACATGGCAAACTTATTAGCTTACAAGAGAGACATTTAATTTTTCAACAGAATTCTACGTTCTTATTCTGAACTGTTTCATATATTTAGCTTTTGCTTTACTTAGAAGTAAGTTGGAAGTGAGTCCACGAGAAGATGAATTATAAATGTCAGGATTTTTTTATTTCACACAAAGAAGAAACTCACAAACCATACTTTGCCAATATACTGCTAGCACATTATTGCTTCATCTGCTACTTTTTATTTAATTAAAATACCATAATTTTTACAATAGTTTAAAATTTTTAATAGGTGTTTGTCTTCCATGTTAATGTTATTTATTTTGATATAAAAAATCCATTCCCTGTACTAAAAATGCACAGATGCTCCTGTAACCAACTTTAAAATTCAAATGCGATGTTTTATATTAGTAGTTAAAGAATGGGATAAATCATTACAGGTTTGGTTTTTCCACAGAAGAAGAACATGTTTTGGTTCACAAGATATTCATTCAGGCCCTTTATTAGACTTTCCAGAGCAAGTTAATATTCGCAACCAAAAAAATCTGTCTTTGTGCAAGGAGTGTGGTTTTGATGGGAGTGATGTGGACAACAGGAATATCTACTTCGATATTTGATATATTTTCACACTTACAGAGTTGGCTACATGGAAATCTCCTTCCTCTTTTTAGTTGCTCTGTCCTTGGGCATTGCCATTTAATTTTGGGTTACCCACCCCTTGAAAGTTAGAGAAGACATCACAGAGGAATGATGCTAAGACCAAACTTCTGCAATAAGGGAGTTATAGATCACAAAGACCTCATGCCAAATGCCAATTATGTTATATTCGCTTATGGTACTGCCACACTGAGCTTATATAAGGAATGGTTAGAGATATTCATTGGTGTCTGTGCATCTCTATCTGGGAGAAGCATTGGTATTGGAAAACTAAGTTAATCAGTACCACATTGTCTAATTAAGCAACATTGTTTCAAGTTCTGCCATTTAATAATTGACTTTTATGGAAGCTGTAATTTCCGAGACAAAATTATGGTAAAAACAGTTACAGACGCAGTTACAGTTGCTTTCTGTAAATCAATATTTAGCATGACCCACTGCTGAAGGGGGAAAAAATGCCAGCAGAAATGCCTGTAAATTAATAGATTTATTCAAAGAGATTTTTATCTTTTAATTTCTATCTCAATTAGAAATCAGAGAAAGATGGAGATAGTAGGAAATATAGAAAATGGGAAGAGAAATACCAGAGAGTATGGGTGCCTTTCTTTCTGGAAAGAAAAACAAGAGCTTATCTACAGAAATTTATAGCATGAATGTGAATAAATAACTATTTATGATAGACAGAGCAACCCCACAGGTGACGTGCAATGGTAATTAACTCTACTGTCTCATAAGTGATGGATACTAGAGACCTTCACCACCTGGAAGGTTTACTGGACAAAATACCTGTGTATAATTTAGTAAACACATATTTTTATAGAGGAGCTTCCCATGTGTTAATTAAGTGGTAGTTGTAAGAATTGATTGCAACACAGGAAAAAGATGGTCCAGAGTAGTTAAACATAGTAAAAAGAGCAATGGCCAGGAATGGCCATTTGGCTACTTTAAAAAAGGCAGGCAAGCACTCTGGGAAGCCCAGGCGGGAGGATCGTTTAAGCTCTGGAGTTTGAGACCAGCCTGAGCAAGAGGGAGACCCAATCTCCACTAAAAATAGAAAGAAATTAGCTGGACAATGAAAAAAAATATACAGAAAAAATTAGCCAGGCATGGTGGCACATGCTTATAATCCCAGCTATTTGGGAGGCTGAGGCAGAAGGATCGCATGAGCCCAGAAGTTTGAAGTTACTGTGAGCTAGGCTGATGCCACTGCACTCTAGCCAGGTCAACAGAGTGAGACTCTGTCTCAAAAAAAAAAAAAAAAAAAAATTATAAATTATAAATTTAAAAAGTAAATAAATAAAAAAGGCAGGCAGGTGGGTGGAAGACATAAGATGAAGTGGGAAAGTATTTTTCACAGAAGATATCCACGTATTTCATCTGTAAAGCATGAACCTTTGCTAGTAAGCAGGTTTAATATATGTATTCCTCCTCCAGTTTTTGTTTTGGATTCATAACCTTCTGATTCTGATCAAGTAATGAATGACTCCATATGCTAACAAATATTATTCTAGAAATCGAAGGCCGATAGTGTCTAGCAAAGCCCTGGATTTCCTAAGGAGAGGACAGGCTTATCAGAAAGTGGTATGCAGGGTTTGAATAATGGTACTATCACCTTCAGAACTGCTGAGGTTCCTGGGATTTGAAGCCTGGTTCCTAGATGAACATCTACTCTGGATTCCCAGGCTAAAGATTTGACAAAGAAGCAGGAACAACATATGAAAATGAGAGTTTGGCTTCTTGACAAAAAAGGAGGAAAGATAGCAAACCAGTGTCATATCTTCAGTCCTGAAACTTACATTGCTGCTTTGGATCCTTTCTGTTGCCTTTCTTCTTTTGATGAAAAGCTGAAAACTTAAAGCACAAAGGTTTCACCAGCCCAGCAGCAGATTCATAGCCTAAGTAAGTCCCCGAAAAATTTCCAGGTTCCCGTTCTTCTTTAACACTAGAAGAGGCCAGACTCAGGGCAGTTGTTTTATGGAAGTCTCAGATCTTTGCCACATTACTCACATTGTAGAGGGAAAGTGCCTTGGTCAGATAAAAGATTCTCATTCATTTATAATGGTGGTGATGTCTTCCATTCAACATGCAAGATGTACACAGATGGGCCCTGTGTTTCTTGATTTCCTCTCTACGAGACAATGAGTGCAATACTTTCCACGAGATTCCTGGTGGGAGAGGTAGAAAGGAGATTTTTCATGCTACTTATGGAAGCTGAAGAATAATGACTCAGGAAGAGTCACTTACAGAGTTTAGGGAGCATTGGTGGCTGCTTCATTGTTCTTTTCACAGCAGGCTAGAGGGCAAAAGTTTATCAGAAGGGGAGAAAAAAAAACCTCAGGGTTAAATGGAACTCAATAGAAATTCAAATATGCTTAAATAAAATTTTCTCTTGGGCTTTAATTCTGGTCTTTGATTTGCATTCTTCTAAAAAAATTAAATGATGTTTTAAATATGGCAGTCCTTTTGTATCCTTCATTTAATCACAAACCTTTGACTTTGGGCATTGTTAATAACATTAAATATTGGGCTTACATTGTTAGCTTAATAGTAAGTGGAAAGGATGGCTTTGTAATTGTCTGATTTTTCTCACTCAAGCCTTTTCTTTTAATAAGTCAGTTTAAAAATTCAAGAGACAGTCTAATATTAGGGTACTTACTAGAGGAACTATTCATCCAAGAAAGAGGCAGAGCCAGTGCAAATCACTTAAAATTTAGAAATTAATGAGTCCTACTGAGTTTATCCATGAAAATTACTGAAATTCCACCTAAAATGTGTGTTAATTGAGCATACAGTATCTTACATTTCCTAAATATTGCAATCAAGTTTTTAAATAACATTTGAAACTAAACCCAATAGAATAGTCACTAACCCTTTATAGAATCTTCATCCCTCTATCATATCAATTTCAAACTAGGTTGTTTATAATATAAAATTAACTGTGTTAAATTCAGTTATATTAAACTTAGCAATATATTATTATTAATATCTATCATTTTTTTCAATTTTTTTGGCTTTGAGCATTTCCAACTCTTTTTTTTATCTAATAGACTGGAGTCTACAGGTGGGTCTATCTGTAGGCCTAAGGAGCTGGCCTAAAGTCATGGATCCTTTCTAGTTTGGGGTGTTCTCTATTCAAATCAGTTTCATGAGAAATGTCTCAAAGTTAAGAAATGGTCACATAACAGCTATAGAAAGTGTGTTTAGGGATATTCAGTAGTTTGTATGCAATATTGTAGAGGTATTGATATAAGAAAATGAAGTCAATCTGAGTAAATTTATATCCCTGCAGATTTTCTCTTAGTAAAAGGAAGAAATGTCTATATTTATATTGATCAATCAAGATAGATAAAACTGGCAACACCATTTCTGTAATAAAGATTATTAGTTATCTAACAATAGCCACTCTCTCCTTTTTTGACAATAGGACTGAATCAAGCTTAGCAAATGTCCTTTTGGCTATAGCCTACATATCTTTGAGTAGTATGTTCACGTGCTTAGAATCTAAGCAATAGGATGAGAGCGGAAGTGAAACACATCCCAGTTTGAGGCCTTCTGTGTAAAAAAAGAATGTATGTCCTTTGTCCTCTCTGGTTAGAAGATAATGGCAACTGGAGCAGCCACTGTGGCTGCAGAGAAAATAGCTATGTGTTGAGGATGACAACATCTTCCTATCAGCTTTGGATCACTTAACTATGGATTATTGTAAGAGAAACAGACAATTCTATCATTTTAAACCACTAGTTTGGATTCTCTTTGTTATAGCATTTTAGCCTACACCCAATTTAACACAATTCCTGTTAGGGAGAGAAAAAAAAATCATGGGAGTGATTATCAAAGATACTCAGCAAATGAGAAATTGCATATGGCTGGAACTACCAACAAATGTCATGACAAATTCAACCATAGTTTCCATGTGCCTATTTACTGCAAATAAAAATGGAAAAATGACCATACGGAATTTGATGAATTTCTTCACAAAATTTTTTAAAAATCTGATTCAAATTATCTACGGTATTGCTCTCAACTACTAAAATTAAAGAAAAGCTTTCCATTTTTGGTTTATATATTTATGTCAACAGTCCCGGTTAGCATAGGAATTAATAAACTAAACAAAAACAGTAGGGTTATTAATTCACTTCTATTATAGCTGCCCTCATGCCAATTCCAAGAGTGAAACACAAAAGGTTTTGAAATAAGTTTAATAGATTTCCATGATATATGTGAAAGCTTTTCAAAAAAATTAAAAGTATACAATATACTATAAAATATAAAGGGTTATTATTATTATCATTATCATTACCCAGAGCTTTTTGCATTTTCAAATTGTGGCAATTATTGACCTAAAGCTTGAGAGCAGAGATAGGGAGGAGAGAAGAGGTATATAACAGAACAAAGAAAAGGATATTTCTGAAATTAGTAAAATAATCATACCTCTAAAAGTCTGAATGTAGAATTTAAGTTTTTTAGCCCAGCACAGTGGTGCGTGCCTATAGCCCCAGCTACTTGGGAGGCTGAGACAGGAGGATCACTTGAGACCAGAATTTTTTCTTAGTAAAAAGTTGCTGTGAGCTATTATGACACCACCACACTTTACCCCAGGCAACAGGGCAAGACCCTGTCTCTAAATAAATAAACACAGAATTTAGGTTTTAAGTGTTTTGCCCTCCAAAAAACTCATAGCTATACACATACATGAGTCATTTTTAAGGGTATATAAATGAAAGCAAGTAGAAACACAAAGTTTTGTAATAAGAATTAATTTGACATTAAGCAACATATATATTTAATCTAATACTAGTTCATTTTCTAGTAGGGCAATTAGGCTTAAAAATTGTATAGCTTATAACTTTAGAATCATGATTGATAGTAAATTATCTAAGTATAATTTATAGTTAAATAGAAGACTAAAATATGCATGTGGTCATTCATCTTGATTCTTCCAAAAGCAAAAGCAAGTTGAATGATACAGTATCTCTTTTTCATTTGTTTTATTTAGAACAGGTGTCTGAAAACTTCCTGTAAAGGGACAGATAGTCAATATTTTAACCTCGGTGTGTCAGTTTTTGTTGCAACTATGAAACTATGCCATTTATGACAATCAGTCATAGATGATATAGAAATGAATGACCATGGCTGTGTTCCAAAAAAACTATTTATGGGCACTGAAATTTGAATTTTTATAATTTTTACATATCATGAACAAAAAAAATATTCTTCTTTTGATTATTTTTTCAAATGTTTAAAAACAATAAACCCATTTTAACTCTCAGGCCTTACAAAAATAGGCAATGAGCCAGACTTTGCATTGTTTGCTGACTCCTGATTTATAGCGATCACAAAATCAAAGCAGTATATATAGATACACTTACCTATATAGGATGAATTTTAAATATGTACCTTATTTAGATCAATTAAAGGGGTTACAAAAGGTAATTGAAATTCGTTCATTCAAAAAATGTTAGTGAGATCCTATTGTATCAAGTACACAATACAAATATATAAAGTCTCTGCCCTCATGGAAATTATACTCCAGTTTATGAAACAGACATTGATAAATAACTCATGCAAATAAATTGAGAAAGCCCATCCACTACAGTGTTGACTTTAACTCAAAAATTAAATAAAGTTATAATTTTCAATAGTATAATTTAATTAGAAATTGAAAACTTTATTTTTCAATCAAAATATTCTCATGATATGGGGAAGCTGAGCAAATTAAATTATAAATTTTAGACTAAGTAACTCAAAGGTAGAGACTGAACTAGAATTAGGTGATAAAGAAATGCATACGCTTACCCTGTATTTTAAGATCTTGAGCTCATTCTAACTGATTGCATTTCATAGTGGTTTTGTATTGGATCCCATAAGATCCTGCAGATTACTATTATTAAGACAAAAAGAGACAACCCCTCTAAGTTTTCTGAAATTCAGCTAGTTTTCTCCAAGTTAAAACCTGGCAAATTGCTTAGAGGTCATTAGTTTATGTGTAAAGCACTCTGGATACAAAAATAATAATAATAATAGGTACTGTTTGAAGTAATTACTATGTTTATTAAATACTATAATAATTGCTTGACATATTATTACATTTAATTCTCATACAGCCTTATGAAGGAAATATTATATTATTCTGCCTATTTCAAACATAAGGTATTAAGTGTCAGAATGAAGGGTCCAAGATATGAATGCAGATCTTTCTAATGCCCAAATAGGTGCTCTGTACCATTAGCCTATACTGTCCTCCAGGTGCTTATCACCTGGATAAGCATATATAAATGATGTGGACATGTGAGGATAAATGATATAATAGGGCATACAAAGTTTAATGAGAGTACAGAGCTAATAATATTAATAGTACATAACATTTGCTTAGCAATCATGTTGTTTAGCACTTTATAAAGAGCTTTCTACAAAGTATAGGATTTAATCTTTACTAAAACTCTTGTGTGAGGTTATTATTATCCCTATTTTATGTACAAGGAAATTAAGGAAGCTGAAAATGAAGTAACTTAGCGAAAGTCAAACAGCTAACGAGTAATGGAGCCGGAATCTAAACCCAAGCCGTCTATTTCCAGGACTTACACGTCTAAGGCAAGACCACTACCAATGGCCACACAGATTGCCCTGCACAACTCTTGGAAGCACCATTCATTGATCACAAAGAACTTCGCATAACGTGGCAAAGATCTTGGACTTTACCTATAGGTAGTAGAGACCCACTGAAGAGTTCTGTGTTTTGGAAAGAATGAATTTGTGTTTTGGAAGGTTACTCTGAAGATAGGGAGAAGATGGACTCCAGGGGTTTGAGTTGCCACTGTGGTAGCAAGCAAGCAAGTAAGAAAGCAAGCAAGAAAGACTGAAAATATGAACTGTGGCAGCAAAAGTGGGAAGAAAATGGATCTTGACTTCATTAATCTATATAGGCAAATGGAAAAGGGTGTACAGATTTGGATGGAAAAATGATGATTGAAGTGTGCAAGCTGTTAGGAGTTTGAGGCTCTTTGGTTCTTTGGCATTCCAGGAGGAGATGGTCAGGAGACAGCTGAGCACATGATTCATGATAAGAATTTAGGTTGAACAGATTGATACAATTATCAAAAAACAGGTGGTAACATCATGGGTTTTAATAAACAATCCAGGAATGTCAAAGAATGAAGAAAGATAAGATTTGGGTTAGAACTGTATGGAACAGTTACAGTTAAGTGGTAAGTGATCCTTGAAAAGACCTAATAGGAATGCTCATGGAGGTATCAAGAAAAAAAATGGGCACAGAAAAGTCAAATGCTGCACTGAAGACAAGTAAATCAGATTGGAGCCACCCAAGAAATGGTCAACTAGAAGATAATTTGAGACTTAAAGAGGAGTTATAGTGAAGTGAAGAATTACAGCCTGAATAAAAATGTCAACGCATTCCTTAATTATGATATATGTAAGACTCTTAAAGACATCAAATAGTTATTGAGCATCTATGATCCTCTCATCACTATGCTAGGTGTCGTAGATATGACAGCAGAGAAATACAGTCTACTAGCAGATGTGGATGTGAACAGGCATGAATAAGACAGTATAAATACTATGGCAAGAGTAAATATTAAGAATAAAATTCTATTTAATTGCATCATCTATGTAACCTACACCTACTACTCTTCCTTACCACTTCATGCTCATGCCATTCTCTCCGCTTGAGGAGACCCAGTGTGAGCCTTCAATTTACACTACAGGTTGAACATCCTTTATCTGAAATGCTTGGGACCAGAAGTGTTTCAGAATTCAGATTTTGGAATATTTTCATCTACAAAATGAGATATCTTGGTGATGAGACCCAAGTCAAAGCACGAAATTCATTTATGTTCCATACACACCTTATACACATAGCCCAAAGGTAATGTTATATAATATTTTTTAAGATTTGTGCATCAAACAAAATTTGTGTACATTGACTCATCAGCCAACCATGTGGACAGTCAATGGTTGCTTGGCATCATCATCATTCCTGACTCTGAATATATGCAATAAGCAATCATTTACTTACACTTACTCACACCTAAGTACTTAACGGTAAAAAATATGACATACCATTAATACAGTGAAAAAATAATGTGTTCAAAGTAACTAAGCAGCACAATAGCATCACCAGATACCTGCATCAGCTGTTAAACAACAGCAACAATGGCAGGCTTTCAGTCTCCACCTGCGATGCTGCATTTTGATTAAAAGGTTAAAGTACAGCGTTTTATTTTTTTAGGTAATAAGGAACATCAGAAGCAGTTGGGGAACCAGGAAGTGGGTGCTATAGGGATGAGGAAGCATTCTGTGGGATGGCTTTTTAAAAAATGTTTTCTCCAGAGTCATCTGCCTCATTAACAACATTTTTTGTCTTAGAAGTCTCTCTTTGATTTTATAAACTGACATGATTTCTTGTTCTGTTATGAATGCATGCTGCCTTAGTCCTTCACTAAGCCCATCACACAATTTCACCATATCATCTATAGGGACTTTTTCTGCAGTGTTAACAGCATCATTTTCATCATCACTATTGTCACAATTACCCTGATTCAGAACCATTTCAGCTATTTCTGAACAACTGAAGCCTCACTATCAGTGTTGAAAACTTCTTTGATAGACACTTCTAGGTTACAGACTCTGAAGATGTATTTTTTGCGTATGTAAGGAGGTCAGACATCATTTTTACCTCACTTGCATACAGTATCCTTTAAAGCCACCACTTTGTTCATCATCATCACTGAACACAGTCTCAGGCCAGAGGTTGTGCCAGGCATGCACGACTGTGTCTTTGGTCTGTCCCAAGTGTTGGCAACAGCATGTATTGCAGCCTTCATGACAAACTCCTTTAGAAAATCTACACCCACACCTGTGTTCACTGCTGCTGGCATGCTCTTCAAGAAAGTGTTTTAATATTTGCTCTTCATTGGATACCCTGGTCACATGGCTGAATTAATGAAGTCACATTTGGGGTAAAATACTAGCATAAACTTTATTTTGGATGAGAATTTTGACTGAAGGATGGACAGAACAGTGGTCAAGGAATAACAAAGTCTTGCAGTCATTCAGTCCAGCTTCCTTGCAGTGAACATGAGCTTCTGGTGCAAAATGCTTGCAAAACCAATCAGAAAAGATGTCCCTGGTGATTTATGCCTTTTTGTTAGCATAATAATGGACTGGTAAGGAATTCACTCCTTGAAAACAGGGAGGACCCAAGCTTTTGCCTATCACAGCAAGTTTACACTTAGGTGTGCCTGCTGCATTAGCACATCCCAGCACAGTCATTCTGTCCTTGGCATCCTTAATTCCTGTAGAGGCTGTCTCATCAGCCGTGGTCAGTGTCTTTCTGTGGCCATAACACCCAAAACAGTGATGTTTCATCAGCATTACAGACTTTTTCTGGCACCAGATTTTCACCACCAATGACCTTGGCAAACTCATCAATAAATTTTTATGCTGCTTCATGATCAGTAGATGATTTATCACCACAAATCTTTAAAAATTTAATGCTATATCTTTTCTTAAATCTCTGCAACCCACCTACTGAATATTCACAGTTCCCTTCAATTTTTAGTTAATTGTGAGAGACCTTTGCTTTTTCATGATCAGCATACCATTAAGTGGCACGTGTTCACTGTGATACTGACGGATCCACTCTTTTAATACAAGATCTTCATGTTTAGATTTATGCTGTGCTTTTCTATTTTCCATTAACTTCTATTCATCACTTTTAGCATAGAACTTCAACAGTTTATCCTTCTGTTTCTTCAGGTCATATGTGGTGTTCATTCTGACATCATACTCTTCTGTAAGATGTTTCACACTTACATTGCTGTACAGTTTCTCCAACAGCTTAAATTTCTGTGCTATAGATAAACAAAAATGCTTTCTCTGTTTTTTATTACTCTTACTTATAGTGGTATCTGCAGGCCTTCTTGACATTTTCAACAGTATCATTACACCACAGAGCAGAGAATAAGCAAAAAAACACAGGGAGTAATATGTATAGGTCTTGGCCTCATGTCAGATATTGTGAGGAACCTCCCATTGGCATGTCCAGCCTTCACATGTGCCTTTTTACTACACTTTATGGGCGTGCCTGCATCCGGGAATCTGAGTATGCACTGAAAAGATATATCATAGCTGAAAGGAGCTGAGAGCCTCTATTTTCCTTTGGGGATGCTGAATAAACTGTTTGTTGCATACCTTCATTTTGACTGCAAGCCATCACATGAGGTAATGTATGAAATTTTCCACTTGTAGTGTTATGTCAGTGTTCAAAAAGTTCAGATTTTGGAGCACTGCAGATTTTGGATTTCCAAATTAAGTATGTTCACTCTGTATATCCTTTGCTCTGAGAGATCATGTATTATGAAACATGACTAAAGAAAATTGAAACAAGCACAAGCCCCCAATTTTTATCAGCTTAATTGAAATAGATAAATACAATCTTCAGTCACTACTTTTTATTGATCTAAGTTAACTCTTACAGTTAAAGGGGAAAATAACACTGCTATATTGTCCATGTGCATTTCTTCTCTTGTAAATAATTACTTCCACATAAGGAAAGAGAAGTTGTTAACTTGGACTGTCCACTGTGAAGAAGATGCTGGGTGCACATGTAATTTTCCAGGGCAGCTAATTTATACAGCTGGCTTTCAAATATTTTCTAAGTGCAGTGGTATAGAAAAAAAATCATGCAGTTACATAACTGTTCAATATATACTTTGTTCAAGGTAAGTTTAAAATTGTTCAAAAGAATAAAAAAAAATCCTTTCAAAGGAGGTCAGACATCAAAATAATCCATACTGGGATCTTATTGAAATAGTAGGAGCAAGGTGCACATTATGTTAAGTTAAATAACTCTTACAATACCCAAACTATGGAGAAAAGAGGGAATTGACAGTCCTCTCAAGCAGTAAAGCAGAATTTGGAAATAGAAAATCATGAAAAAACATATATTTGAGCATTTTTAAAAGTGTTCTGAAAATTACTAATCTCATACATAGTCCTCAAAAATAAAGAGTTGATGGTCAAATATTAATAATTTGGGAAAATACTAATACAATATTTCCCACAATAGTCAAAATGTGCATTTGTATATTAATCATTCTGAGAAATCTTGCAAAAGAAAAAAGTTAAATTTGTTTAACCAGTGTTTCCCTAACTGTTTGACCTTTTACTAATCCCACCCATTGAAATCCCCTTTAACTATTATCATATGGAAATATTTAGGAAAATCTTACACAAGAACAGGGGTCAGCAATTTTTTTTCTATGAAGGCCAAATAGGAAACACTTCAGACTTTGCAAGGTAGCAAATATCCATGTAAATAGCCATACTTGAGTAGCCATAATTAAAGAGATATGGCTGTGATCCAATAAAACTTTATTTTCAAAAACACAGCAGACCAGATTTAGTCCATTGCCCATAGTTTGCTGACCCCTGAAATGGAAGCATGATCATTCTTCTAGAAATAGAAGCCGAAAATTCACTATCTTTAACTGGTTGGGTTTGTCTCTCAGGTGTTCAGGGAGCAATGGCCATAAGGAGTTTCCTTGACCTTTCCTATGACATGAAAAGACATGCAGGCAGTGATGGTCTAGTTTTATGTACCATGCTGAATAAAGGAAAGATATCCCTAGTGCTAAGATATCTGCCACCTTCAGCTCAACACAAGTAGATGCCTACACTTCAGTAGATAACCCAGGACAAGAATACAGATTTTAGCACCACGCTCTAACCAACTGAGCTAATCGGCCATGCCAAGAATACAGATTTTAAACAGCTGTATGTTTCCAAGCAAATGCAAAGAATTAAGCTGGGCCTACACCTCACAAACAGAATGAAGGTGAATATATTTATTAAGTGTGCTAGAAAGTTGAAAAGATACTTGTGCTCTTGATTTTATTTTGGTTAGTAATTACACAAGTTCTAAGATTATGTTTTCATCAAGTGATGTATTTCTAGGCAAGTGACTGAATTTAAGTAGTAAATTAAAATTCCCTCCTTACATATACTTAGTGATGTCTATCCTACCAAAGTTCCCATCAAGACAATATTATCATCTCGTAGACATAACCTCAGGTGATGAAAGCACCAAATGTTGATGTAAAATATAATATTTTGGCCATTACAGTCTTTTCCTTACTCTCATTATATTGTTTAGAAGCTCATATAACTTACCAAATTAGCAAAAATGTTAGCAAATATTACAGTCCCAGCTTCCAACATTAGTTCTGATCAATTTAGCTCATTTCTTCAATTCCCTGGAGGTTCAAAAGACCTTTGGCAATTCCATTAAATGATCTGTTATTTTCCAGTAAATGTCATTTCCCTAATCTAGTAATTAATAAAAAACAAAGACAGGTTTCCCAGTGAATGTTGCTTGCTTTGTTTTTGTGCTGTATTCCTACCATTTGCCATTTCTTACCCACCCCCACCCCCCCAAAAAATGAGGTTATTATTACCACTGACTAGCATTTAATTAGGTTGCTTGATCTTTGGCTAAACAAGTTTGCAGATTTCCATTACCATACCTACAAAGACCAGCCCAACTGTGTTAATGAATATTGATGTCTTCATATAATGACAAAGTCCTTTATTCTCTGGCTACTGAATTTCTAGGCAGTGATCATGAGAAAACATGTGATACACACCAAGCAGAAATCCTTGATTTTTTCACAGAAATCAAATTTTTGATGAAGGAATTAGGTTTATATTGTATGAGCATAATTACATCAAGACAGACTCAATAAACAGAAGATTTTCTAATTATTCAAAATTTAGGCAGAAAAGATAAAAGCTAAATTCATATAGAATTGATTTTTAAGATGTGATTTCCATAATATTCAGTTTTTCAACAGACTGTCCATTGTCAGTAAAATCCCTGACTTGGCATATAAGACCTTTCCTTATATGGCCCAAATGTACCAACTGTTGCCAAATTCTCCCCTTGTCCCTTTCAGTCTCACTGCCACTACTCAGCCATTTCATCCATTTCATGGTATGGCATAAACCTATCAAGCTACTGACTGCTACTTTTTTTTTTTGAGACAAGGTTTCACTCTGTTGCCCAAGCTGGAGTGCACTGGCACGATCATAGCTCACTGCAGCAGCCCTAAATGGCTGGGCTCAAGCAATCCTCCAGTCTCAGCCTTCCAAGTAGCTGGGACTACAGACACGCACCACCACACCCGGCCAATATTTCTTATTTTTTGTAGAGACAGAGTCACACTATATTGCCTAGGCTGGTCCCAAACTCTTGGCCGGCCTCAAGTAATCCTCCCGCCTCAGACTCTCAGACTGCTGGAACTACAGGCCTAAGACAGCCACTCCGCACAGCCTCTGATTGCTACTTAAATTTACCATCCTGGCTCATGTTTCTGTGACCTTGTACATGCTTTCCCACTTACCTAAAATGACCTCTAGTTTGTCTATATAGTTAATGGGTTCCTTTTATAATGCCCAAACATTATTTCTTCTATTCATCATTTACTCAAAAGCATATTGACGATCACCTATGTACCAGGTGGTGCTTATGCACTGGAGAGACGGTGGTGAACAAGATGCTGCCTACGCTCATGGAGCTCACGTCACAGAAGGTACACAAAAAACAAATGCACAAATAAAGAAGATAAGCATAAATTGGAAAAACAAGCACAAAGGAAGTCCATGGGTGATGTGAGAGAGGATAAAGTGCGAGGAAGCGTAACTTTAGACAAGATGACCAGGGAAGTCCTCTCTGTAGAGGTAACATTATGACCAAAGCTTGAGGATGGGGAAGGACCACGTGTGTGAACCCCTAGAAGGAGTTTGTCCTGATTGGAAATTAAAAAGAGGCCAATGTGACTGGAGGAAAAACCATGGACTAAGGTGGTAGGAGCTAAGCTTTCACTGGCAAACTTCTCACTCCCATCCCCTCAACCACCCCTTTGTTAACAGCATATGAAATGGTGTTGTAAAGTCTGCTTCCAACTCAACTCTCAGCTCTTCAAGGATAATTACCATATGTTATACAACGTGTATCCCCAGCACCTGTATGGGGCCAAGTATATAATGTGTGTTCAACAAATACATGTTCAAAATTAATGTCTGTACCAATATTCTTGATTCTAACCCCTGCTGAGGTCTCCAAGGACTACTCATGTCATCCTTTATCAACATCCTTACCCTCTCTATTAATTCAATGCATAAATAATCTCAAGTCTTTCCAATCTTTAAAAAACAATTCTTGGCTCCACCTACCTCTACCTCCTCCTTCCCCACCCCCACTCCCCACCCCTCATTTCTGTCCCCTGTCCAGCCAGGGCCTCTCCTATTTACTTCAAGAAAATATTCTCTCATTTTTTCACTCGTTTCTACTTGCTAATTCCCCCGGCCTTTCCCGGCGCAAGGCAATTTAGCTTTACGTTTTGTTTTCTGAGTTCTTCAGCATTGACAGAGCTCGTTGTGATGCGTCTGAATTCGCATAGGCTCGAATACTTATTTTATAATGTGAGGCAGGTCACTTAACCTCCCTGTGCCTCAGCAGCCTCATCTAGACCACCAGGATAATAAGAGCAGCCAACCCAGAGAGCTGTTATGAAGAGCAAAAGAACTACCGTATGTAAAGTGTCTGCGAAGTCAGTGCAATTGTTTTGCCCTTCACACAGCAGCATTCCTTATCACCGAGTGGCCGCTCTGCAGCACGCCCTTTGTCATGAAACTATTTCCTCAGGGGCTTCCCTATCACCACTGTCTCTGCATCTCCCCTCTCCCTTTCTGGCTGTTGTATCTCAGTGGCATGGATCCTTTTCCTCCAGTCTCTCCTAAATGTCAGTGTGTACCAGGTCCCTCCTCTTTCCGCTCTACACACTGCATTCAGATCCATCAGTTTCAATTTCCATCTAACAGTTATGAACCCTGGATCTTTTTCCCTAACTCCGTTCTTTTTTTTTTCTAAGTTTTAGACCTCTGTGCTACAGATTTCAGATTGTCTCCACCTAGCTTTTCAGCAGGATCTTCAAATTCAACACTCCCACCCTTATATTCGACTTTTCTCCTTCCCCGCACCTCCCCTGGGGCTCCCTGCTGCAGGGAATAGCACGACTGACTACCTGACTACCGTAGCCAGGTCCCTAATTCAGACACATTAGAGGATTCCTGGGCTCAGCTCCTTCTCCTCTCCTCTTCCTCTCAACCGATCTTGTCCTTTCCACCATGCAGGTCTCCCCAGAACTCCTCCCAGTCCCTCTCCAGTGCAAGGCTTTAGACCAGCCTCCCTTCCTCTCTCCTCTGCAGAAACTCGTAGCTGATCTTTGTGCCTTCAGACTCACGAACTTCCAATCCATCCGTTCACAGCAGCCAACAAGATCTTTTTAAAACGCAAATCTGATCATGCCATTGCCCTGCTTAAAACCCCGCAACGACTCCCCAAAGCTCTCAGGATACAGCTCAAACTCGTCAGCGTAGTTCAAGGCTCTCTGCCTGAGCCAGATCAGTGCCCTTAACAGCTCCCTTCCCACCCATTCAGGAGGCTGCAAGTGCCCTATAAAAATCTGCTGCTGCTATGTTCCGGCTGCTCAGGAAATTCCTCCAAGCTCCACATCACACCCCAGTCGGTCGGTCACAGCTTTGAGCCTCAGCTCTCATGACAAGATCCTGGTTTCTTCTCAGTCTCTGGCTCTTGTCTGAACACTACCTGGCTGCCTACTCAGCTGTCAGATCTGCTGGCTTTCGACTGCTTGTTCTTTCCAAAGTCTGGTCTCTCTAATTCCTGCTTTGTGCTCTCTACACTGCAGCCCATGAGCAAGCCACCCTTATCCCAGGCTCCCTCAATGCTGTTCTCCAGCCTTGCCCTGCACCCAATTTTCTGCTGCCTAGGAGTGAGCAGTGGACTGTCTCTGTAAACTCACTGATCCTTGTGCTCCATCCACATGGAACACTTGCTGCTAACGCTGTTTTATACCTTTGTCCTTGCATACAAGCCGTTCTCCTCCTCTTGATACACTGTGCCTTCTCCCACCACTCACCCACACCACGCTGCCCAATATATGCAACCACCGCTAACTCAGGCCAGCTCTTCAAAATTCAAGTCTTGGAAGTCTTTGGTAACAGCCGCCCCAGTCTTAATGAAGAACCTCTTTTCTGTCCTCTAAATCCCTCTGTACAAATCTATCATAGTGTCTATTGTTTAAAGGTTATTTTATTTCCCTTTCTCCCCTTTTAGACTGCCAGCCCCCGAGGTCAGAGAAATGTAATCAATCTTTTTATCCCAGTGCCTAGTACCGTGTGTAATATATCATGAGTGCCTAATATACGATTTTTCAATGACTAAATCAACAAATTAATTTCATAGTCCTGAAATAAACTTAATAAATGTCATTCTGAAATATTTTTGGGGCGTAATAGAAATATCATTTGACAATGATTTGTAAACTTAACTCCAACTGTATGTAAATATTAATTCTCTTAAACTAGACATATTCCAAAGTATCTCTGAGAATCACATGAAATGCTTCTCTTTTTATACTTGTATTGACTCCTTAAAAAATGAAATCAATGTCCATCAATTTCCTTCTCTGAAAGGCCTAGATGATGGCAGGGGGTCCCAGCAGAAGTTACTACATGCAGAATTATGTAGTATATTTGATGTGGATAGATTCCCACCAGGGAATAAAATAAGATACCCTGATTCTTTCTCATTCTGCGTTTGCAAGGCTCTTAGGAACGAATATTTGCATTGCAACTTTCTAAGCAACTTAGCTCCTGTAGTGTTTTTAATTGTGCCATTTATACCTGACAAAATTATCCCTACGACTAAATGTAATATTACTGAACATAGTTATCGGATATATTATTAAAACTGGTAAAGACAAATGTATGGAATACATAATGCTAATATGTTGCCTGATATAGCAATTTGTAGTTCTGAGCCCTGACACACCACACACACACACACACACACACACACACACACACACACAGAGTCTTTAACAATATTCAAATAGTTCGTATTTGTAATTCTGTAATAGCCAACATTTACTGAGTGTTCGCTACATGCCAGAAACTGCTCCAAGAATTTCATGTATATTTTAACTTTTAGACCTTACAATAATTTTAAGAAACAAGTAATATATTATCCCCTTTTATCAGTTGAGAAAACAGTGACAGAGAAAGGTAAATAGCCTAAGGTCACACAGCTAGTGAGTGATAGAGCCATAACTAAAATCCAGGCAGTCTAATTCCAGAGCTCTGCTTTTAATCTCTTTGCTATCATCTTTGTACATATTATAGTGTAAAACAAAGATTTGCATGGATTTACCAAGAAAAGTGTTTTAAACGAACGAAAAATACTGTCCTTCCCATAAATTGATCTATATGCATGTAATGAAACTCAGTATGATTCCTGTATATTACATTCTACCATAACTATTGATTTATCTCTTCTCCCTCCCACCAAACAGTACTCAGCTTCGTACCTCCAACACATGGAAGAAACTCTTCTATATAAAAGGTGCCAAATAAAGATTTGGCAGTTACATTCATGAATACATGCCTATGAAGATGGAATTTGATCAATAAATTCTAAAACCATGGATGAAACCTGTGATAAACACTTTGTTTTCAGTATTTGATTTAATCCTCGATAAGTATATGATGGTGAAATTATCATATCCTTTTTACTGATATTTTCTGTGGTTTAGAGAAGTTGAGTAACATCCTAGTTCACATGGCTGATAAAGCCAGATTCAAACACTGATAAAGTCGGATTCTGTATTACTACAAATCTCAATGCTGTTGTCCCAAGCATATTTAACTGCATATTCCTAACTAACAAATGAGACCAAATATTGGCATGGATTTGCCATGGCCATGTCCAGCATGGGAATTTTGTGTTTGTATTAGTCCTTAGTTTCTAGCTATATGATTCTAAGTCACGAACATTGCCAATTATACAGGCATACCTATATGAGGCAAACAAATTCATGAACATCACTTTGCTCCAAATACTTTTTTCACTCCACATTTTAATTTAATTTTCAGTTGCTAATGAAAACCCTTACAAAGGACATGATATGAGCTCTAACATGGAAGAAGTAAGCAGCTTCCAGGTGAGCTTTGCAAAACCCTCGCACTTCTGTGTCCATATGAGCAACACTGCATATGAAGTCAATGAAACAGGCTAGTCTAACAGAATTCTACAGACCCCCGAACAAAACTGATGATCCAATACATTGTTCAAAGGACAAGTCAAAAAAATGAAAACATATCTTGAAAAAAAAAATCTCCTAATGTGTTCATTTTTCATGCTAGCATAAAATCAAAAACATTTAATGGATAGTAATGAAGAGTAAAATATAAGTTTTATACTTAGCAAAGGTAAGAATAGAAAGAGAATAAAAATATTCATCATCCAGAAAAGCACCTCACCATAGTAGGCACTCAGTATTTATTGTATAAATGAATGAGGTTTACATTTACATCTGTACAATAGACTACATCCCATTAAAGAAAATGTGTACTATGTTACCATGGTAATTATAAATAATTATAAATAAATATAAAGCCTTAAGATGTTCAATAAATGTTTAGAAATGACAACTCTAATATCTTAGTAATTTTCATCCACTTAAATTATGTGATTAATGTCTCTCTAACTAGATAAATAGTAGAAAGATTTGAAAATAGTTCTGTAACTTTTCAGTAACTCCGGAATTCAAATCATATTGTGCTATTCCTTGGTGCTAGAGTCTACAGAATGCCCCAAACATGCTAAAGCAATAAAATCAGAGGCATTTTCTACTGCTGCTTAGGATCTTATCCATTCAAGAGTTTCTATCATTTTTCTTAAAATCAAGAGAAAAAAATAATTCTTACTAAATCACATTATATATCAGCTGAGGTATCATCCAAGTGCAGTATTCCACCCATCTGTGATTCTCTGAAATTGGTAACAACTCATTAATCCTTTATATAATATTGGGATCATTAGTCAATTGCCTAGACTTTACAAGGTGGGAAACACGTCGTTGTGAACACGAAATGACTCTAAGTAAATCTGTCCAGAAACAAGTAACATAGCTAACCTGAATAATTAGGGTCACTTTCCATTCAAAGAGTGAAGGCTGGCTCTTTCATTCAATGAAATAGAAACAATTCTGCTTTTTAACAGAATTTTAGAAAATACCGTATGAGTTGCAGCAAAGGCATTTAAACCAATTAAAAGGAAATAATGATCAATGGGGTCAACATACTATTAAACTAGGTCTTGATGTCTGGTGTTTAATTGACCCAACCAAAAAAAAAAAGAAAAAAACATTGGTGACATTGGCCATGCTATGGCAGAGTTCTGAAAACCAAAACAACCATAAAGTTCTTTTAAATACAAACTTTATATTAATATACTAAATAATTCCATGGAGTTAATTTGAATTTCTTTTTCATTTAATTGAAATAGGTAATGATACTGTAGGGGGAAAAAATGTGTCATTAACCAGAGTGCCCTTTCTGTATATCCTTAGTAGTCTCTCAAACAGATTAATATTGATACAAATTAATTTCCTAATTCTGAAAATTATTAATTAAAGCAACTTGGCCTGGTTTTTAGATCTAAATATATTTCCTTAAACCACTTTTTGGATCCCTTTGCAATATTCATCCTAAACATTAGAAATCCTAGTTTATTCTGGCTCTGATTCAATCTTCCAAAATTTCCTCTCTGTTTACTTTGGTCTTTTGGAAGAGGTCCAAGTTCGTCTCCAGTCTCTGAAAGGAGATGAATGAAACTGAAATTGCATTTACTGTTCTTTTGACTCTCATGTTTGTGCTCCAAGACAGATCTAATTTCTTTGGCAATTTTCATAAAGAAAAATTACAAAATTAATTTATTTTAGCATTCACTAAAACAGGGTTTATTCACAGCTAATATAACATTATTCCCATTTTTTTATTAAAGAGTAAAATCCTTATTAAGGAATAGATTACTGTTTTCCCAGGTATAACTATAAAAAGCTATACAATCCCAGGCATTTTTCTGTGTAACATAAGTTAGACTCCCTTAGAGTGGGAGAAATTAAGACCTGGAACAGTTAGAGATTTATTCAAGGTCATGTGGTTAATTAGTGGCCAACCTAGGACTAGAAACCAAGTTTAGTATCACTTCTGATCTCTTCTCACTCCTGTGACTGCCAGTAGTTCTCAGATTATTCAACTGCTGATTTGATCTTCAAAGTTTTTATGCAATGTTGAAAAGTCAACTATTTCTCTCATTCTTTCCATTACTGTGCACTGATATTATCTTGCTCTTTCTCAAAAGAGAAATATGAACAAATAAACATCAAAAATCATTATGTGCCATAAATATGGAGAGAAGTATGAACCATATATCTTGAGAAAATATGTAGCAAATAGATGATAGGGTGATAAGCACTGTAGAAAAGTAGATGACAGACCCAGAGATCGACACATAGAAAATTCACCCACTATTAACATTTTTCAATACATAACACTCAAAAAAAAAAGAAAAAAAAACCTCCTCAAAGGTTTTTCTGCACACAAGCAAAGGAACCCTCAGCTTAAGGAGACCTATGAATTTTTAGTAATCTGGGCAAATATTTCAATTCAAAAATGCAACATGTCAAGAATTTTCCTACAAAATGTAAAATGCTTTAAATTGCTTGAGAGAAGATATTTCACAGAAGACAAAATAAAATTATTATAATGACATGCTTATGTCCCCTATTCTTTATGATTATTAGTTTTTAAAGGCACCCAAGCATCAACAAAAGACAGAAATAAATACGTTCCTGGATTAATGCAATAGCTATGTTTCAGAAAGTCCATGAATGAAAATATTTTTTGTAAACCATGATCTTATTTTAAAATACATTGCAAGATTTATTTGAGGGGCCACTGTAGTAACTGTTACAAAGAATCATTCAAAATAATCACCCTATTTTATCCACAGAACTGCCAAAGAAAGAAACTGACTAGATATCTAGGCAGCGTTTCAGGGGTATCCAGCACTGTGATGGGAACTCATCCTCACTCGGAAGGTTTAGGCCAGTTCTCTGCCTGGCCACACTTTATAATCAATTGGACAGCTTATAAAAAATAACAGGACCCACCCTGATGAATTAAGTCAAAACCTCTAACAAGAGCAGCTTCATAGGACAGAGGCCACCAAAATTTGAAACAAGGGTTCAAGAGAAAACATGAAGAGGAGGATGAGAGTTAGAAAATACAAGCAGCTCTTTCAAGGAGTTTTCATCCAAAGAGAATCAGAGAAATGAAGTAATCATTGGAAGGATATTGACAAACAACGGAGCGTTTTATTTGTTTAGTTTTTGGCTTCATTTGTTTGGTTTTTGATTTTATTTGTTTTTAAAGATAGGAAATACTATAACACGTCTACATGTTGGTGGGTGTGATCCAATAGAAAAGAAGTCGATGTCACCAGAGAAAGAAGGAACACTTGGTGGTGCACTGGCTTTGAAAAACCAAGAGACAACCGGCTGCAAGTCACGAGGGGAGGAGCAGGATTTAAATTGGAGCAGGACAGTTCACCCCTGGGACAGGAGGAAAGGCAGACAGAGTGGGCACAGATGCATAAAGAGGGAAATTTGGGTGGAGAAAGCATACAGAAGTTCCCTCTGGTCGCTTATATTTTCTCAGTGGAAAAAAAAAAAATGTGTGGTCATCCAGAGATAGTGAGGATGGGGATGGAATCTTGCAGATCTGCAGACAGGGCAGATGTAAAATGATGGTGCAACTTCATGAATGAAAGGTCACCCCATTGGTCTGGTCTGAATCAACGCCATTAAAAAATGAAATGCATTATTCTCACATGCTTTGATCCTAGTGAGTCCATTCTGGAACCTAACGCCCATCACTTCCCCTTATAGAGGTATGAAACCACTCTCCTCTAGTTCATTCCAGTCTTGTAAGAGATAAATAGAGCTTGTCAGTCTCTACTTTGCAAAATATTTCTTTACCTTTTTCAAAACTCAGAATGATACTTGCTTATCTCCAGTTTGCCAATTCCTAGTCTCCAGTATTTCTTAATAATAAAACCACTGAAAGTTGCTCAGCAATCTCATGTTTGAGCACTCTTAAGACCCCTCAGTATAATTCCATTGAATCAGTACATGTGAACTCATTTAAAAATACTAGGATTTCCATCTCTCCACCCCGCACATAATTCAGCATAGTAAGAAATTCCTAACCTAACCTTGCTGAGTTCTTTTATTAAAAATAAATTTTATTGTGTATATTTGAGGTTTACAACATGATGTTATGGGATACATACATAATAGATAGTAGTAAATGGTTACTATAGTGAAGCAGAGCAACACATCTATCATCTCACATAGTTACTTTTTTTTGGTGATAAGAACAGCTAAATTCTACTTACTTAACAAAAATCCCTAATACAATAGGATTTTGTTAACTTTATTCCTCGTATTGTACTTTGGATGTCTAAAGTTGTCACAGTTCTATTCTATTTTGTCAGAATAGCCTGTTAGACTTTCAGTAAATTCTGTACATCCATTTTGTGTATTTCTAAATGTTACCAAACCAAACTGGGGTGCACTCACCCGGCACAGCAAAGCTACACACTGAAGCCATGAGTTGCAGCGGCAAAAAGAGGTATCTTTATTGCAGGGCAGCACGCAAGAGAACAGGCAGCTAATGCTTAAGCTCTAAGCTCCCCGATGGCTCACAAGCCAGGGTTTTTAAAGGCAGGGTACATTCCAGACAGGCAAAACTGTAAATTGATACCTGGAGGTTGTACATTGGCCTGGCCCAACAAGGTGGGATATCCTCAAGTGAGAGGAGCACAGGTGGATTCAGAGATTCTGGGATTAGTGAAAAGGTGTGTTAAGAAGGGTGTCACAGGTCCCTCAGGGGGAAATTTAGGATGGAGAATGGCGGCCAGAGGTCAATTCCTCAGTTCCCCCTTATCTGCATTTTTCTGTGTGGTGGGGGTTTCTGAAAAACAACTCAAGAACGTTTATTAAGATGCCACCTTTTCGTTTCCATAAGGAACCAAAATGCCTCAGGACTCTAGCTCGCTTGGAGGCGATTGTTCTCCTCAGGTTGCCCACTCACTTTTCAAGACCAACCGGGGGTGGAATTTTCACTGAAGAGACTCAAGATTTTATTTTATTTTCATGCTGGGCAGAAGGGGTAGCAGACCCCTAAGAGGAGTGCTGCCCCAAATCATAAACTCTTAAATTATCTGACAGGCTATAGGCACTTGGAAGTACCTCTGAAGACTAGTTTAGATGAAGGCATCCTTAACAGTTTTCCTTCTTGACCACTTTCAACATTCTACTCAATTTAGAGTGTACTTTATTTGTTCATATCATACCCTAATTCTAAAATTATTTTATATGTTATGATATAATTAATTCACAGATAAAGATATAGATATAGAAAGAGAAAGAGATAGCATATGTATATATAGATATGGGTACAGGTAAGTGTATGTATAGATATGGATATGGTTTTTACAGTAATTTA
Organism: Indri indri; assembly: GCA_004363605.1. NCBI lineage: Eukaryota > Metazoa > Chordata > Mammalia > Primates > Indriidae > Indri > Indri indri. The sequence continues at coordinate 92,122 of RJWJ010000129.1, read as the reverse complement.
TTTTGTATTTATATATGATTTTTTTTATATATATACAATTTTATTTTAGATGCAACAGCTCAGTGTAGGAGGCAAAGAAGCAAAGTCTGTTAAGCCAAACAGAAAGACCCCCAAGCTCTTTCTTGGGAGCTTATTCACTATATAGATGTAAAAAATGTAGCTTAAGTTCTCTAAGCCTCAGTTTCTTCGCATGATAAAAAAAAAAACAAAAAAAAAACTCCTTCATTGCAGAATTTTTGTATTTAAGAACAACGTTTGTAAAATATTGGCACATAGTAGGTTCCCAGTAAGTTGTTGCTATTTCTATTGCTCTTTTCACAATTCTTTTATTTTCTTCTGCAGTGCCAGACATTTTTAATAATAATAAATAAATGCCTGCTGAGTTGGATATTGCTATGACTTGATCTTGTTAATAGTAATGAGTAAATTGGCAGGGTTGATGTTTTCAAATTTTAAAAGATACCATTTTTTGATGAAGTCTTCTAACGTCTGTGGTACTGGATATGATTTTTTTAAACTCACAAATCAAACGAAATATCTATGTGATATTATTTTGCTGAAGTAGTCCATTTGCAAGCACATGCAGAGTTCTGTAATGTGATGTCCCAGCACATAAATTAGTAATAAAGGTAGGGTGCACTTCTACAAATAAAATACAGCTTCTAGGACATAGTTCTTCATTTTATATTTTTTCTCCCTCCTGCTCCATATCTATACCTCTCTCTCTATCTATCTTTTTTCAATCTCTCTCTCTCTCCTCTCTACCCTTCCTTCCCTTTCTCCATCCTTGTCTCTCCCTCTCTCCATATATATCTCTATAATGTATATATTTACTATTGCTCTTTGGACAATCAAACTTATCTTGAGTGACTTTGCTATTGACTTTACTGTATTTTCTCCACTTTTTTAAATACCATATAGAGAAAAGTCTAATGACAGTTGAGCAATTTCTTGTCATTATATCTTCTGCTTTGCCTTTCATCAGCAATAGTTTCACTAAAACAAACAAAAAAAAATAGAAATATATCTAGTTCAGATCAACAAAGCTGATTGGGGAGGAATTTCAAGGCCAGAAAAACAAAACTGACATTTACTGGAGGGACAGAGACTCTAAAGGAATCAAGAATTGTACTAGATCTGGAAGAATTACCTCTAAATTGATTCCTGAAGTAAATCAATCTCCTAGCCTCTTTACATGTTGACAAATTAATCGAAATAAATAGGTGTATTTATTTATTTGAATGATACTCAGTCTAATAACAGTTTAGCAAGTGAATAAAGAAAGCTAAAGAAGAAAAATCCAGTGTGACTTAAAGGAAGTAGTTAAATTCTGAAAAAGGTGGCTTTTTCCCCCTCGGCACAATGTATTCTCAAAATTAATGATGAATTGCTTTCACTTGTACCTCATTTGACTTGTATTTCACAATAGGTTGAACTGATAAATATTTAACCTAGAGTTATTGTCAGAAAGAAACGGAGTGCACAGTTATTCTTGGTGGTTTTGTTCCTTTCAATTCAAAAAGAATTGTGCTTTTTTTTTGGTGCAACTAAGAAAGCAACTTCATGTAATATAAGAATCCAAAGGCCAGGTGTGGTGGCTCACACCTGTAATCGTAGCCCTTTGGGAGGTGGAGGTAGGAGGATTGCTTGAGGCCAAGAGTTCGAGACCAGCCTGAGCAAGAGTGAGAACCCGTCTCTACAAAAAACAGAAAAATTAGTGGGGCATCGTGGTGCATGCCTGTAGTCCCAGCTATTCAGAAGGCTGAGGCAGGAGGATCACTTGAGCCTAGGAGTTTGAGGTTGCTGTGAGCTATGATGATGCCACTGTACTCTAGCTCAGATGACAGAGCAAGAATCTGTCTCAAAAAAAAAAAAAAAAAAAAAAATCCAGACTGTACCAGCAATGAATTTCAGAATGCACAATTTTTAGCTTTCTAACTTTGGGAAAGATATTTGACATCAATGAGTCTTAGTTTTCTCATCAATAAAATGGGACTAATAATACTTACCTTGAAGATTATTATAAGATTTAAAATATGCATTTCATGAAAAGCAGCTATGATAGCTAATTTTATGTGTCAACTTAACTGGGTTTCAGGGATACCCAGATGCTAGTAAAACACTGTTTACAGGTCTGTCTGTGAGGATGTTTCCAGAAGAGATTAGCATTTGAACCAGTAGACGGAGTAAAGAAGATCAGCCCTCACTAATGTGGTCAGGCATTATCTAATGCACTGAAGGCCCAAATAGAACAAAAAGACAGAGAAAGGGCAAGCTCTCTCTTCTTGAGCTGAGATATCCATCTTCTTCTGCCCTTGGACATCAGAGCTCCTGGTTCTAGGACTTTGAACTAGGACTGCATTACACACCAGCATTCCTGGTTCCCCAGCTTGCAGACAGCATTATGGGAGACTTCTTGGCCTCCATAATGGTATGAGCCAATTCCCAAAATAAATCTCCTCTTATGTACCTATATATGCCCTATTAATTCTGCCTCTCTAGAGAACCCTGACTAATAGAGTACCTGATAAATATTCTTATGAGAATGAATGATTAGTCTGCCACTTAGACTCCCCAGTAGTATGTATTAGTCGTCTTTCTTTTGCATGTGTGCATGCCTATTTTCAAAACATATATTTCTTGAGTGTTTTTGAATGTTTTGAAGACTTTCTCAGTAAGAGCTATGAAAAAAAACTCAAAAGAGTTTGGCCTTTGAATGAAAAAGTACCGTTTGTCGGAGCAAGTAAAAATTCTAATGAAACAGACACACAGAGAGAGAAATGGAAACTCTACAAACTATAATAGCACATGGGGGGCAGAGCAAGATGGCTGAATAGAAACCTTGCATGATCATCCCTCCACACAAACACCAAATTCAACAACTATTCACATAAGTAAGCACCTTCAGAAGAATCAAAAATCAGGTGCTAGATTATACTACCTGGTTTTAAGGAAAGAGGCAGAAAAGATAATCTTGCATTGCCTACACCACCCCTCCCCCATCCCTGGCAGTGCCGGGCCAGCAGGCCTAGTGGAGAGAGAATCTGTGTGCCAGTGGAAGGGAGGGTGAAGTGATTGTGGGACCTTGCATTGGAACTTAGGGCCACCCTGTCATATGGGAACACAGCACAGGGCAGAATTCTGCCACTGTCCTCAGAAGGAGCATTTACACTAGCTCTGCCAGGGGGAAGTCTTCCACCCAAAACCAGAGTTCTGGCTAGCCCCACTACTGGCTGTCAAAAAGCAGCCTGGGGCCTGGACAAAATTTGTAAGGCAGTTGGGCTACAAAGGCTACAGTCCTTGGACAATTCCTGTGGCTGTGCTAGCTTGGAGCCAGTGGACTTGGGGTGCATGTGACCCCGTGAGACACCAGCAGGCACTGCACAGTGAGACACTGCAGCCAGGCCAGTCCCTGTGTCAACTCTCCCCCAACTCCAGGCAGTGTGGCTTAGGGAGAGTCTTCTTCCACTTGGGGAAAGGAAAGGGAAGAGCTCACAAGACTTTATTTTACAACTTGGGTACTACCTCAGACACAGTAAAATAAGGTACCAAGCAGACTCCTGAAGCCACTCTTTCCAGGCCTTAGTTCCTGGATGGCATTTCTGGACCCACCCTGGGCCAGAAGGAAACATATTGCCCTGAAGGGCAGGACCCAGTCCTAGCAGGATTCACCACCACTTGCTGACTAAATAGACCATGGGCTTTGAATAAACATCAGAAGTAGACAGGCAACAGTCACCATGGGCTTTGGTGAGACTGGGCTGGCTTCAGGTGTGACCTGGCACTGGTGGCGAGTGCTCACAACACACCTCCCCCAACTCCAGCAGCCCAACACAGAGTGAGAGAAAAGAGTGGGAGACTTTGCCTGGTAATCCGGGGAATTCTCCAATATCTGACCCAAGTCCACCAAGGCAGTACCAACAGGAGTCTGCAAGAATCACAGCATTACTGGGCTTGGGGCCCCCCTAGTGCTGATATGGCTACAGTGACCAAACATATAGATCACAACATTCAATTCCCCTTGAATATCTGGAAGGCCTTCTCAAGAAGGATGGGTTCAAACAAGCCCAGACTGTGAAAATTAAAATAAATACTTAACTCTTCAATGCCCAGATAATGACAAACATCCATGAGCATCAAGAACATCCAGCAAAACATGACCTCATCAAACAAACTAAATCATACCAGTGACCAATAGTGGAGTGATGGAGATATGTGACTTTTCAGACAAAGAATTCAAAATAGCTGTCCTAAAGAAGCTCAGTGAACTTCAAGACAACACGGAGAAAGAATTCAGAAGCCTATCAGAGAAATTTAACAAACAGATTGAAATAATAATTTTTTAAAAAGCAGAAATTCTGGAACTGAAGAATTCAATGGACAGACTGAGAAGTGCATCAGACTCTGTCAGTAGCAGAATTGACCAAACAGAAGAAAGAATTAGTGAGCTTTAATACAAGTTATTTGAAAATTTACAGTCAGAAGAAAAAAAAAGGAAAAAAGAATAAATAAAATGAAAGATGACTACAAGATCTAGAAAATAGCCCCCAAAGGGCAAACAAATCTAAGAGTTATTGACCTTCAAGAGGAGGTAGAGAGAGAGATTGGGATAGAAAGTTTATTCAAAGAAATAACAACTTTCCAAACCTAGAGAAAGATATCAATATTCAGATACAAGAAGGTCATAGAACACCAAGCAGATTTAACCCAAACAAGGCTACCTCAGGCATTTAATAATCAAGATCCCAAAAGTCACAGATAAAGAAAGGTCCTAAGGGAAGCAAGAAAAAGAAAAAAAATAATATCTAAAAGAGCTCCAGTATGCCTTGCAGCAGACTTCTCAGTGGAAACCTTACAGACCAGGGGAGAGTGACATGACATATTCAAAGTGCTGAAGGAAAAAGACCTTAACCCTGGAATATTCTATCCTGAAAAAATGCCCTTCAAACATGAAGGAGAAATAAAGACCTTCCCAGACAAAGAAAAGCTGAGAGATCAACACAAGACCTGTCCTGTAAAAAATGGCAAAAGAAATTCTTCAATATGAAAAAAAAGGATATTAATGAACAATGACAAATCATCTGAAGGTATACAACTCACTGGTAACACACAATGGTAACCTCAAATCAAAAAACCTACAATGGATGCACAAAAAATAAAAAGCAAGAAATTAAAACACACTACCAGAGAAAATCACATTTAACAAAGGAAGATAGGAAGAAAAGAAGAAAGAGAGGACCACAAAATGACCGGAAATCAAATAACAACACAGCAATAGTAAGTCTTACCTATCAATAACAACATTGAATGTGAATGGACTAAATTCTCCAATCAAAAGACATAGAGTGGCTGAATGGATAAAAAAACAAGAGCCAACTACACATTGTCTGCAAGAAACCCATTTCACCTATAAAGACATGCATAGACTGAAAAAAAGGGATGGAAAAAAATAGTCCATGCAAGTGGAAACCAAAAAAGAACAGAAGTAGCTACACTTCTATCAGATAAAATAGACTTCAAGACAAAAACTATAAAAAGAGATAAAGAAGGTCATTATATAATGATAAAGTGGTCAATTTAGCAAGAGGATATAACAATTGTAAATATATATGCACCTAACACTGGAGCACCCAAATACATAAAGCAAATATTATCAGAGCTAAAGAGAGAGATAGATCCTGATACAATAATTCTTGGAGACCTCGACACTCCACTTTCAGTACTGGACAGATCATCCAGACAGAAAATTAACAAAGAAACATTGAACTTAATCTACACTATAAACCAACAGACCTAATAGATACTTACAAAAAGTTTCCTCCGACTGCTGCAGAATACACTCTTCTCCTCAGTTCATGACATAAATCATATGTTAGACTATAAAACAAGTCTTTAAAAAATCAAAAAAAAATTGAAATCATGTCAAGTATTTTCTCTGACAACAATGAAATAAAACTAGGAATCAGTAACAAGAGGAGCACTGGAAACTATACAAACACAAGGAAATTAAACAATATGCTCCTGAATGACCAGTGGGTCAATGAAGAGATTAAGAAAGAAATTTTAAAATTTCTTGAAATAAATGAAAATGAAAACACAACATACCAAAACCTATGAGATACAGTAAAAGCCATAAGAGGAAAGTTTATAGCAACAAGTGCCTACATCAAAAAACTAGAAAAGCTTCAAGCAAACAACCTAACAATACATCACTAAGAGCAAACCAAACCAACATTAGTAGAAGAAAAGAAATAATAAAGATCAGAGCAGAACTAAAAGAAATTAAAACAAAATTCAACAAAACAGAAAGTTGTTTTTTTGCAAAGATAAACAAAATTGACACACCTTTAGCCAGAATAAGAAAAAAAAGAGAGAAAATCCAAATAAATAAGATCAGAGATGAAAAAGGAGACATTACAACTGATACTGCAAAAATCCAAAGGATCATTTTAGATACTATTATGAGACTTACGAAAATTAGAGACTACTATGAGCAATTATATGTCAATAAATTGGAAAACCCAGAAGAAATGGATAAATTCCTAGACACTTGCAACCTACAAGATTGAACCAGAAAGAAATCTAAAATCTGAATAAATCAATAACAAGTAACAAGATAGAAGCAGCAGTAAAAACACTTCCATTGAAGAAAAGCCCAGGACCCATGGCTTCCCTGATGAATTCTACCAAGCATTCAAAGAAGAATTAATACCTATCCTACTTATCTCACTCATATGTGGAAGCTAAATATTAAAAGCAATTGATCTCATGGAGACAGAGAGTAGAATGATGGTTACCAGAGGCTGGGAAGGGTAACGGGGCAGGGTGGGGGTGGGGGGCATATAAAGTGGGGATGGTTAACAGGTGCAAAAATATAGTTAGATAGATAGAATGAACAATATGTGATAACACAACAAAGTGACTATAATCAACAGTAAGTTAGGGTATACTTTAAAATAACCAAAAGAGTGGAACTGAAATGTTCTTAAAATAAAGAAATGATAAATGCCTGAGGATATCCCAATTACCCTGATTTGATTAATTCATATTCCATGCCTATATCAAAACATCACATGTACCCTATAAAGATACATAACTATTATGTACCCTAATAATTAAAAATTAAAAAATTATAATAGTAACAAACTTTCACGTACCATTTACTATGTCTAAGTTCTTTATAGGCTTTATACCATAACTACTAAAAACCCATCACGGAATTGCTATTTAATAAAAAACTCTGAAGTTTACACATATTATAAAATGTACCCAATGTCTGCTTGCTAGTGATTAGCATATCTCTGGTACTTGAATCCAAAGTCTTGAGTCCAGGGCTGAGCTCTTAACTGCTGTGCTGTCGACATCTATGTGGGTGTATGTACAAAAGCCCCCAAAGCAATACTTCAAGTGGGCACAGCAAAAGGAAAAAAAGAGGAAATCTCTCCTTGTTTAAAATTCCAAAGAGAACACTAATTTACACCTCTTTCCAGATTTTTTCTCTTTCTTGTACTCATACAACTAATCACAAGTGCATTCTGATATACATCTCTTCAACCAAAGTTTTCTGTCAAAAACCATGCACCTAGCCCCAGATGACCTCAGAATCAAAGAAAATATCAGATACCAAAATAAATATTTGACAATGAAAAGGGAAAAGGTATAAATTTTCAGATCCAACCTTTAACATAAAACTATTCCTCAAATTTTCAAATGCCCCACTATAGAGAGATGTGATTTTATAAATTGAGATATCCAGAGGTAAAGCACACTATTAAAGTATAATTGAGTTCAAAAGGTACAGCAAACTCCACAGCCTGTGAAACAAGAATGGATACAATGGTTTAATATGGATCAGCACACCCATTATTAGCAAAATAAAATAAAATAAAATAAAATGAATTTTCTTTTCAGCTGGTCAAAAAAAAAAGTAGCAAACTTAGCTGTATAGAATTAAAGGCACAAAGAGGTTTAAAAGTAATACGCTGTAAGAACTTTGCTGCATTAAAATATAAGCAGGGTAAAGTGGTATGCCTACTAAAGAAGTGAACCTTTTTATTCTGAACAATTCTACACTTACAAACCATGGACATTTAAGTGACACTTAGATAATATTTGAGCCTTTCTAGTTGAGCGTGCAAATCAGTAAATAGTGTATATAATGGACAATTAGGTGAGCACAATTAGAGTCTGTGCTTGCCATCCAAATTTACATGCTTAATCAGCATACTTATATTTCATTGAGAATGGTTTACACACACGTATAAATTGTAGAGGTTTTATGTTATGTATTTGGTTTCAACTTCTTATACAAATAATACCCTTGTATGTTTTTCCTTTGAAGTTAATCTTATTTTCTATATTATTATGTTTGTCATATAAAACCCTTATGCTGTTAGACTATGCATTTATTGTTCACCAATTTCTTTGGTTACGTCTATGTGCCCTGCATCCAATCTGGTAGCCTGTAGAGAGAGGAAAGAGATAGGTTTTCTTGCTTTTGAACATGCTGTCTGCTTTCTTCCAATAGGATCTTAAGATCCCAGACATCCAGAACAAAAATTAAAAATTTTAGAAGAAACTGGGTTAAAAAAAAATGGTATAATATGCACTTTCATGCTTTAACTCTCACTTCAATGAGGCTAATCCTTAAGTTCATACTTTGCATATCCATTTTCATTTGGGATATGGGCCATAAGAATCATTTAACATCAGATTTACAGAGTGGGAAACTAAAGTTCATTAAGGCTATGTGTTTTCCAAAGCTGCTGCTTCCTCACAACTTTCTGATATATCTTATAGAACAGAAAAAGATGGCATGCTCTGTTTACTCATACAAAAGACTTACAGATTTCATCTCAGCCCTTCCCAAGCTTCCCACCTCTTGGCTGGACATTTCCATTTGAATGCCTCTACTGCACTCAACAAAACATCTTTTCTTTCTCCCTACATCTTATTCCTTTCCAGACTTCCTCATTCTCAATCACTCAGGAATGACTCTTCCCCTTGAAACCCTCATCTAATCAACAACAAGCTCTTTCCATTAATTCTTTGTTTCATTTGTCCCTTCTTTTGTACCATTACTTTCCACCAGCCATATCTGACCCTTTGGATATCATGTCAGATCTACTGCAAAAGAAACCCACCACCTGTACCCCTATAAACAACAAACAATAAAAATAAATAAATAAATAAATAAAAAAGAAACCCATCAGCCTCGATGCTTTGCAACCTCTCCTCTGCGATCCACTGCCCAGCACACTATCTGATTTATTCAAAATTCTACCTTTATTATATATTGGCATTTGTCCTTTGCATAACATTAAAAAAAATTCATGACAACAAATTATAGATATCAAGGGTCTAATGTGGTGCCAGATACCATGCTAAGTGTTGCATTAGTTATCTCCTATGACATAACTCCCGGTCATCAGAAGATGACTATTCTGGTTAACTCTGTTTTATCCATGGAGAATTTCAACTTTTGAAACATGATTAATTTGCCCAAGATGACTTCATTAGTAGATCTAGTATTTACATGCAAGAAGGATTCCAGAGCTCAAACTTTTAACTGCTTCCCCAAACACACACAGGAAAGTTTCCTGTGAACCGGAGGTGGCAGAGTAGAAGCCACGTCGGAGCCCACTGGAAGTGGCAGGTAAGAAGTGAGGACATGAAAAGGTCTCTCAGATCCTCCAGAGTATATGTTTCCAAGGGAGGTAACTGGGAGAGCCTTGAGTTGCTTTCTGTTTAAGTGTTTTACAAAACACTTTGTTTTGATTTTTGTCTTTTGCCAATGTATTTCTTTGCATGTAAATAGTCAGTAGTTTCTAAAATCTGGCACAGTAGCAACAAGGTAATGAGTTTCCAAAGGAACCACAATTTGGTCTGTGAAAAATTAGCAAAATGTTATAATTAATCAGTGGAACCATTGTAGCACAAAAGAAAAAACAGTTTGTTTTCTTTTCTTGTGTGACGAGACATTCAAATAGAATCAAGCAGACTTTTAACGGCTTTCCCTTTTTGGATATTTTTCGTACACTACATTTGGCGATCCATCAAGAAAGGGTCTCAATTACTTTTAATTATGGACAGAAGGGTTAGATGTAAAAACTGCACTTCGAAATTCTATTTGGAGATATAATTTATGTCAAAACCAAACCTCATCACACTGACTAATAGGCTTTGGGAAATCCAAAGTAAAAGTAAAAACAGTATGCAGAGACTTTTTAGTTTTATTCTACATGCATCTGACTCTAATGGAGAAGTTTGAACCCTTTTCATGTGGTGTACAGTGAGATGCTGGAACTCTGAAAGAGTTTCTCCACCCTCCCTACAGTTCGTGCAACAAGACCATGCTGGGCCTGGTGAATTAGGCTGAATACTGGAGTCCTGGAGCTCCCCACACATATTTTGTCCTTGTACTCATTAGGCTTCCTTGATTTTAAGTGTCAGAAGCCAATTCTTGTTAACTTAAAAAAGGGAATTTATTATGCAATCTTAGTGAGCTCAAAATGGAACAGAGGCCACGAGCAAGTCTTAGAGGCAACTCAGCATCAAATCAAGAACCAGGCCAGCTTTGGACATTCAGGCCACAGGACCACTTTGACCATCCTTCAGGACACTACACAGGAGTGAGTAAACTCAACTATGCTTTTCATTCTTGCAACACTTGGCTCTAGCTTCAGAGTTCCTTAAAAAAGAATGTGGCTTTGTCTGGGAAACCTGCCCATTTTGGGGCTAAGGGAGTACAGAAACCTTGATTTACAGCCCCAGCAAGACTGCACAGAGTGGAGAGAGGTCATTCTTCAGAAAGAAATAAGGGAACTGTTCAGAAAAGGGAATGGTTGTTGAACAGCCAAAAAACTTAAGAAATGGTAGTTGATATAACAGAAGTCGCTATAGGATTGCAAGTTTACTGTTTTTGGACACATCAAAGGATTTAAGTTTATTTTCTCTGGAAAATAGAAAATCATGGAATCTACGCAGTTTTTCAAGTGTCTATAGAATTGTTAAGAGGTTGACCAGTTGTTCCCCATACCTGAGTAGGAACTGAACAGGGGAATCCTGCTTCAGTTTAAGCTAAAGTGTAAGATCAGTTCTTCATCAGGCAAAATTCCATTTTAATAAAGTGCATAAAACAATAGATGGTGGGCGAGCTTAACCTTTCAGCCATTGCATTTTTTTAAAGTACATAATACAAGAATTTGAAGATGATTTGAGATAACTTTATTCTTCCAACATGCAAATTTTAAACTGAAGTATTTCATCAAATTAAATTGCCATTAATTGTAAGATGCACCAGCATGGTGTTTTGATTTCCTAGTGGTGCTTTCTTACTACTTAGTATTTTTATTTTATACTTAGTAAAACCTCTCTTTCAGACTCATTTACACATGGATTTTTATTGTTACTCTTGTTCATAAATTATTAATGAAAGGAAAATATAAGCAAAATATATCAGTAGTTTAAAAAACTTCTGGACATGTAGGACCCAACTTTCCTGTGCCATAGAGACATGCTATCAACCTCTTTGCCATCAAGAGCATTGGTGACACAGCACTTTAAGAAAAATTGTTCCCAGGATTTTCTTTCAAGCTGCTGACACCCATTCTGTACTCCTCAGGGCTTTCTCAGATAGCCCTGATGGTTTCTGACTGAAATGTCAAGAGGTTGCCATTGTCCAGTGATGCACCTGAGAATAACAATTAAGCTCACACATGCACACACAATGACACCTTCTTTACAGCGGCCATCTGGTCAACAGCAATTGTAAACCTCCAATTGAGTGTAGCCATGTCCTAATTCAGGTATGTTAAATATGAAAAGATTAAAACCAATGAAACTTAGTAATTTATTTTAGTATTTAGTACTAGTACTTTATTAATGTATTTAGTATTTCTAGTACTTGAAATGAGTATGAGCAAGTCATTTCCATTTTAATATAAAATTTACTAAGCCTTTATATAAAACTACTTATCTATAAATGATGTATTGTTATATAAATAAAACAAGCTTCCTCTAGTTATTTCTAGCTGACATGTATAGAGAGAGGGGGCAGTTATCTCTGCTATTCTTCTTCCCCAGGCTGTGCTACAGGATCTGTTATTACACATATATCAGCCTCCATTCAATTAGATTAAAGAGTTAATTTCCACTCTTCTGAAAAATTATAATTTTTCAAAAATGACAGAATTTTGACTTCCTTGTTTGCCTCAAAATCTTCTTTTATGGGGTCATATTTAGAAACTAGCATTTTCTGGGAAAGTAAACTTAGATTATTTGACATACAAAAACAAATTTAACCCGCAACTATGAAGGTAGCTGTGCTAGCTTCCTAAGAAAACATCACCTCGTTGTTCACAGCGTGGTCCATGGAACAGCAGCGGCAGCATCACCTGGGAACTTGTTAGAAAGGCAGACCCCAACTCACCCCAGACTTACACAACCAGAATCTTCATTTTACTAAGATCCCAAGGGAGACACATGCACATTTAAGTTCCAGAAGCACTGGCCTAAAAGATGGGCTGTTCAGTTAAAGCTGAGTATACATTTCCCGGAAACATAGGGTTGTTGTAACCATTTTATTGCCACAGCTGACATAAGTAGCAATTAGGATCCAAGGCATTTCCAGTCTGACTGCTAGTTCCTAGCAGAGTTTCCATCTTCAGGGGTGAATAGGGAAAGGAAAAGAAAGAGTGTGTGGAGAAGGGCACAAATCTTTTCCAAGGTGACGTAATCTTTAAGTAGTGGAACAATAAAGAGGGAGAGGGCCTGAGAGCCGGAGGAAAAACTCCTAAGCTCACTCATCCATTCTATTTCACCAATAGTATTGAGTACTTTCTACAAGCCTCACATTTAATCTTTCTACCTATCTAAAACTTACCTCTCTTCCCACCCTTTCTCTGCTCTCTCTGTGAAGTCTGGTGTGACTGTCTAAACCAAGCATTCTTTAACCCGGAGTCCAAGGACTACCTCTGGGGTTCCCATAAATCTAAGATCATGTGTTTTAAAAAATTGAGGGTATGGGCATATCTTCATTTTCACAGGGAAAAAGTCTATGCTTCTATAAGAATTTCAAAATGGACTCCAATTAATCAGTCAATCAATAGTTAAGAACCACTAACACTGTAAGTAATTCTTGCCCACCATCTATTTTAAAGTCATTGATATAAACGTTTTAGTTGCAAAAATCAGCCTATCTCATTTGAGAATGAGCTCATTATGAGGCAACTAATGCCCCCAACCAGTTCAGTGCTGTCACTTACTCTCTTCCAGAAAAAAGCAAAAACAAAAAAAATACAGAAAAAAAAAAAAAAAAAAACACAGAGATGGGAAAAAAAGCATTTGGAGGACCTCACTGAACTATGTAATCATGTTGGCATCTCTTCACCCTTTGCAGTCTTCCCTTCCTTATTCTCTACTTTTGTTACCTTTCACTCTTAAAGGGCCATTGTCCCTATTCCTCCCTCAGCTTTAGCTCCCCTGTGATCTTCCTAAAGTGTGACATGGATGTTAAAAGCTATATTGTTCTACAGTGTGTCCTTTCCTCTTTGTCTCTTTCTGTTTCAAAATCTCATTCAAGGAACAGCAAAGAAAGGGCAGGATCGGCCTTGGCTGGCTATCACAATATACGCCATCCTCTCACCCTTAGCCTGGGGGCCCACAAAAGGGGTGGTATCCTTTAATGCCTTTGAAATCATCAAGGGAAATCAAAGAAACCACTTCCAATCCTGCCTTTATACCCAGAAGCCCATTGATCAATGTAGGTAAAGGGATAGCACATCAAGGGGAATGGCATTTAGAAAGTATGATTTGATCCATACAACTTAGTGATCACTGCAAGCTCAAATCCTATCTGAGCTAGAGAATAAATCACTGGCATCAGCTCTGAAATATCTCATTCATGAAACACAGGTAAGAAATCACCTCTAGTTGCCATTAATTATCAAACACATTTGAGTTAAGTGACTACTTCACCTATGCAGTGATCCACGTATAGAGTTGTACAATTGAGAGAACAATGCAGCCACAGAAATTCAGTACCGTCAGACACCTAACATTAAGGCGTGAGCCCTCGTTTTGCCATTAAATGCCTGGGAAATTTGGTCCCAAATGCTTTGCTCCTCTGGGACTTAGTTTATCTAAAAAATGAAAGAGTTGGGTGAGCTGCTCTCAAAGGTGACAGATTAAAGGTTGAAATCCTGAACTCTGGGATGAGAGAGATTTCAGTTCAAATTCAAACTGTGACACTCACTACCTCGTGATCTTAATCAAGTTACCCAACTACTCCAAGCCTCAGGGTTTTCGTCTGTAAAATGGGGATAATAATTGTGTCCACCTTAGAAGGTATATACAAATGTGTGATGCAGGTCAATAATAGGGTCCAAATTACGAGAGCATATTTTAGTTTTTGATTATTAAAAAACATTTTTATTTATTCTGAGATGTGTTCTCTCTACTTAATAGGGTTATTGTGAATATCAACTGAGATAATATGCCAAAGTACTTCAAAAATTGTACATACCTATACAGATATGAGAAAATGCTATTCATGTTACTTCACCCTTCTTACTTTTAGAGGTACTAAATAAAAACAATCTCTATCACAATGCTATTATTATAAATATCAGACTGAGTGATATAAATTTTAAATTAGGAAGAAAAATACCCTAGTGCTGGCAAAATGCTTCTACATAGGAGTTTTAAGAAAATATATCTCTTAAAACCAATCTCTAAAAGTGAATACAAATATCAGAAACTACCATTAAAAATTAAAATGACTAGTATGATTAATTATGTTGATCCAAAGCACAGCTAACCGAGATGGGAATTTTTTTCCATTTTCAATAGTATTAAGATGAATCAGATTATTTTTATTAGGCATACATTTTAATCAGAGCTTCTAAATCACAGGTAAAATTATTCCAAACCAAATGAACTACATCTCAATTCTGGGAAAGCTGAAAGTAATGATTAACAATGAGGGAAACTAGGCCGAGCGCGGTGGCTCACGCCTGTAATCCTAGCACTCTGGGAGGCCAAGGTGGGCAGATTGTCCTGAGCTCAGGAGTTCGAGACCAGCCTGAGCAAAAGCGAGACCCCCGTCTCTACTAAAAATAGAAAGAAATTAATTGGACAGCTAAAAATATATATAGAAAAAATTAGCCGGGCATGGTGGCGCATGCCTGTAGTCCCAGCTACTCGAGAGGCTGAGACAGTAGGATCGCTTGAGCCCAGGAGTTTGAGGTTGCTGTGAGCTAGGCTGACGCCACGGCACTCGCCCCAGGTGAGAGAGTGAGACTCTGTCTCAAAAAAAAAAAAAAACACAATGAGGGAAACTACAGTTGAAGAAAGGTACATCTCACCAGTTTTATCCCCTTTTTCTTAATATTTGAGTTTCTTTATCCCATACTTCTTGTATTTATCATTCACTTTTTCTTCTTCAAGTATTTTAGGTAGTACACAGTCAAAAAGAAATCTATCTGTTTAGAAAACAACAAATCAAACACTTTATGAAGTTATCAAGGTCAATAAATCTCCACGCTGTTGGATTTGGAAGTGCTTTACAGCTGTTTAAACCACCTCCTCCATTATTGACATTTTAAAAAGCAATTCATTAAAAATAAAACCTTATCGAGACAGTTAAAATTAATAATTTCTTTGTTTCATTCAATTTCATATTCTTGACGGTCCTATTGATAATGTATGAGAAAAAGAGAACTGGTAAAATTAAGTCATACTTAAGTATTTTTTTAAACCGCTGAGGTACCACTTCGCAAAAATGATGTTGACCTGTCAGTTCTACCTTCTTTTCTCTGTGTGTATGACTCCGCTTTGCTGGGGAGATATACATATTGGCATGTATTGAAATAGTCTGAATCAAATTATCATCTAGTTGAGATGGGGATGTAGCAAGGGGATGTCTCCATGACTCAAAATTCCTCAGAGAGGAACCGCAGTGTCAAACTTGTGATATGGTGTCAAGATGAAATACGCTTTGAATTTTATTAATAGTATGGAGCATATTTCACTGCTCATTCAAGTGTCATGCTAGAACTAGGTGAGTGTTGCCAACATGAGCTGATGGAGATCAACACTTTTTTCACACTCTTGCTACCAAGTGCCTATAAAATGTTTATACCTATAATTGTGTCAAATTATGCTAATTGAGTACTGAAAAGACACTAGTAAGTTGAAGTGTTCAAAAAGTATATTTCTCAGAATCTCATGGGGTTCTTCACGTTAGGCACTTGGGGGACCCTTTTTCTCTCTACCAAGTACCGTCAAAGTACAATGTCTTAAAGTGTCATCTTGGTCTTAATTTAATTTTGAAAAGTAAGTGCCAGGAAAGCAAACTCATTTAAATCCTTGATGGTACATATATAAGGCATTAAGGGTAGGTTTTACCTTCCAGTAGTTTTTTTCCAGTCCAGTTGTACTAGTATCAGTTAGAAATATTTATCTTATATAAAGCTTGCATTTATGATAAAGATACTTCAATCACAGTTCAGGGTCTTTAACAACCTCAGCCACCTGGTAAATATAACAATAAATCAGGGGTGATTTTGAGTCAAGAAGAAAATGAAATAAAATATTGGTTCCTAGGAGAGATTCGTTTTTGCCTAACTCCTTCTCTTAGGTCAAAATAAATAGGGATTTTTCTGAATGTCATTATAGAAGAATATAACTTCAATGATTTTCAATTTTATGTGAGAATATTCTACTTTCAGGAATATAGATAAAAATCCTTGAGATCCCAAATTCTGACCATATTCTATTAAAATCATTTTTTCCACTTTTCTGTTAAACTGTATTTAATTCTTTGTGTCAATGTGCTGAGGAAGATAGTAAAGATATATCTGAACTTTGCCTTAAACTTCTTTAATCTTTTTTTAAGCTCTCATTCATGTAACACAGCTTCAGCAATCTGATTTCAACACCCCATCTCCCGGGGGAAAAATGCTAAGATTTCCAAGTTCAGAGACCAGTGTGAAACTGGTTCTCCTCAACTACAAGGTGTTTAATTCTAACTGCAGATTCTCTACAGTGCCTCCTGGAGGCCTTTCAAGTCTTTTGAGTTCCAATGGTAGTAAAGAGGTCTTTTGTAGCGGCTAAAGCTGAAGGGATTGGGAATGGCATATGGCACAGGTGGCCACAGAGAATTTTTATCTGGTTTAGAAAACATCAACCCTCTTACAAGGCAGCATATGCCGCCAAGAACACATTTGCCCAAAACCTTTGTTCTCTGCGCTGGCTACAAGCACAACTTAGCAACCAATTTAAAAACGCTGTTTCATTTTCGAGGCCCTTAATGATGTGGGATTCAGCAATGGAAGAAACCAACTGATACTGCATGTTCTGCCACTTTCACTTTGCTCTTCTATAGCACACATGGAAGAATAAATCTCTCCAGAAATGTTTGCTTGCAGGCCTGAGAGTCTATTCCTGGCCCTTGTCCCATCTCACCGAATTCCAAGAGTACTCTCCAGTGTGAAGTAGTTCTAAACTATTTCGCCTGTAAACAAGGAACCCAACTGGCTTCGACCATTCCTCACAGTGTCCATTCAATGTCCCTTATCTCAGTTAAAATACAAGTCACTTTATCTCATGCCCCTTTGGTATACTTCCAATATTTTTGCACAAGAAATTATGTATTCCAATAGCAGTGCTAGTCCCATGCCTAAGGATATCTGATGGCAGATGGAAAGCAAGTTCGAGTTCTCTAGGCCTGAACTGACAATTAAAACATCTAGCCCAGATTGGTGGTGATTACTGTCTACCAGTTATCCAAAGGCTTTATGACCCAAGCTGACAGTGATAGTCCATGATATGGCAACAAAACCAAACTGCAATTGAAGTGCATACTTAATAAAGAGGCTTTCATTTATGAACAGCTCTAGCAACTAGTTTCTTTGTAACAAAGAGAATGAGAAAAAGAGAGACAGAAAGAGAGAGAGATTGAGATTGCACTCCGCTGGAATCATATGAGGAAAATGGTGGAATCGTTTTTTAAAAACCTTAGACTTCCAGAGCAAATATAAAAATGATTATCATTAGTATGAATAATCTATTTAATTGCACTACTGAGGTACCTTATATGGAAGCTAAATTAAAAGAAGAATACCATGCTATATTGGGAAAAAAGTCATCAGTGTACTTAATATCTTAATGTAGATTAGGTTCCCTTTTCCTGAGAATGTGCCCGACCTTGGAGGAGCCATTGGGTTGTTATTCCTACAACTACTGCTGCTAGCAGATAGTCTAGAGCAGAAATGACGGTTTAGCCAACCTAACTCAGCACTGCACATCTTTTCCCTTTTGGAAACTGTAATGTCTTGTAGAAAAAGGATTTTTGTTGTTCACTGTACTTCAAGTTAGTGCCCGTTTTAAATAATCAACTTATCTGACAGGCGTTTTAACATTTTCCTGTATTTCTTCAAAAGTAAATGCCAG
Source organism: Indri indri (assembly GCA_004363605.1). Lineage (NCBI taxonomy): Eukaryota > Metazoa > Chordata > Mammalia > Primates > Indriidae > Indri > Indri indri. The sequence continues at coordinate 73,669 of RJWJ010000129.1, read as the reverse complement.
GCAACAAAATGGGAAGGGAAATATGAAATTATCAAAATTATCTTAACAGATGGAACATTTGGGCTGAGAACTCAGCTTTCTAGAGGATTAATCTCTACAACTGTGCTAGAAAGTAAGGAGAAACAAAGAAAAAAATGATAGTAGTATCTTCTTTTTCCTTTTTTCTAAGATAGGGTCTCACTCTGTTGTCCAGACTAGAGCGCAGTGATGTTATCATAGCTCACTGCAACCTCCAACTCCTGGGCTCCTCCTGCCTCAGCCTCCCAAATATCTGTGACTATGCGTGCACACCACCATGCCCAGCTAATACTTTTTTTATTTGTTATAGAGATAGAAATCTTGCTATGTAGCCAAGGCCAGTCTCAAACTCCTGGACTCAAACCAAGGGAGTTCCCAATGTCTAAGGGTAGAACAATTTGAAAAAAAAAAAAAAAAGAAAAGAAATTTAAGTAGCATTGGATTATAACACAAACCATGAAGTAAATATACATGAGTCCATATTACTATCAATAAATGACCAAATAAATTAAAAAAATTGGAGAAAAGTCACAAATCCACAAATCTTTTATGCAAAAGAATTCCAAATAATTTTGTGTAGATACAACCCCTTCAAGAAAATGAAGCATAACTCCCCACTCCATAGGTGTAGGCTGCTCATAGTGTCTCCTTCTGAAGGTGCAGTATGGAAAGGTAGAAAAAATAGAAAATTTACAGTGTAGAAACTTAACCAACACCACCTCAACCAGCTGATCAAGGTCAATAACAATAGTGACAAATCACTGATATCATATACCACTGATATTATGTAATGAAAATGGCACTTTATCTGTATGGTCTTCCTCCCAAAAACCCATAATGCTGGTTTAATCATTAGCAAAACATCAGACAAAATCCATTTGAAGAACATTCCCTAAAACACCTGACTAGTATTCCTCAAAACCGTCAAGGTCATCAAAAACAAGCAAAATGTGAGAAGCTCTCATAGCAAAGAGGAGGATAAGAAGATGTCACCACTAAACGTAATGTGGTGTCCCAGGTGGGATTTAGGGACAGAAAAAGCATATTAGGTTAAAACTAAGAAAATCCGAATAAAGTAGGGAATTCAGTTAAAAATAATGTCTCAGTATTGGATTATTGTCATACAAATATAAGATATAAAAACAGGGGAAAGCAGGTGTGGAGTATATGGGAATTCCCAGTAATATCTTCACACTTTTCTGTAAATCTAGAATTGTTTAAAAATATTTAATTTGTACAGCCCATGGAATTTGTCTGCAGTTTATTTCCATCACAATCCTAGCTCTATCTTACCCAAGCCAGATTGTCTTCTATCACAGATTCATGCTCATACACACACATGTATAGATATTACATGATCATAGTCATTAATACTACTCATCATATTTCTTGCTTTCCTGTCTCCTTTGAAGTTAAGTGTAATCTTAGGACTTGCTCTGTCCAATGAAATGTGAGAAGAAGTAAAATGCATCACTTTCAGATGCAAGATTTAACAGATATTGGCAAATTGACTGCATTCCCTTCCCCGTGCCATGGTGGTAGCAGAAACATAGTTGAGATAGACCCTCCACATCCTAGGTCCCTGAGTAACTTCAATGAGCAGAGAGCTCTCTGCTGCCCTGCATTGGGAGAGAAATAAACTTTGATGGATTTAGCCTGTCAGAATTTGAGTTGTTCATTATTACAGCACAACTTGACCATCCTGGCAGGTATGTATATTTTCACATTATCCATCACTTGATAACATAGTACCTCTCAAAAAATTAACAGCAGAATGTTAATTTCTTAGGGGATACAATGTGATTATAATATGGGAGTAAAACAAGCATTTTAGGCAGAATTAGAAAGGGAATAGGTCTTTTACATGATTGGTTTACTGCCAATTTAGAACTTCTAAACCTTTTTAGAAATTCTCTTACGTTGTAGGTATGGAGAGTCACCTTCCGTTGTGAGTCGGAGACTCCTGCTGTAGTTGGTACTGGACTTTGTAGGTAGGTTTAAGGTTAAATTTGTTGTATCTGGAGATAAGAGATAATTTGGGAGCTTGCTCTCCTCTCAATTGATGCTTAACATTGATCCTTTTTCCTCAATGAGAAAGCACAAGTAAAATGGCTAATATTTTTAAGAGAAAATAAATGTTTCACAAAATAAAAAATAAAAATCTTAAAAACACCTCCAGCAATAAAACTATGAGAAGATTCATTTCTTATAACATAATTTAAAGAGGAAAAACAATCTTTTATGACCCTTATAAATAGGTTAATTAGATATTCCTTCCACACTGATGTACATTAAAAAACATAAAAATCGTGGTAGAGAAATAGCTTAATGATCCTCTTGAGAAAGTATAAAACCACCATAATGCACTTGATAGTGCAGTGCTCTAGGGTATCAAGGAGGGATAATTCCTTCCTTTCCCCTCTCAGAGCTCAGTTTATGCAGGAAGCATTAGGATTTTAAAACTTCAGGCCCTCGAGACAGACATCAGTCTTGGTCACATGTTTTCACCTTCAACGATATCTTCTGGCATCAAATTCCAAAATCAAAATTTGTTTTACTTAAAATATATTTGCCAATTTAGAGGCAGATCTCTCTTTCTTCACTAAACACACAAGCATCATTGCGCCTGGGGAGTTTAGCAACTGTCATGCAAACCACACTGTCTTAAAAATAGAATACAGAATTTGCCATATTTCTTACTAAAAGACTATTCTAAAAGACTTAATTTTTTATTCAAATAGGATTAAAATAGCCACTCCCAAAGGCTGAATGAAAAGGTACCACAGCATCTGACTTATTTTCCACAAGAGTATATTTTAAAATGTATATTTTATATTATATATATTCATATATATACTATTTTATAAGCCTATTGCTCTGCTCATCCCCACAATCTTCTTATTTGAATGAGTCTGGCAAAGCATTTTGATTGCCTTTATAACAACAGATTCATCACTTTATATTTATCGAAATAGTGGAAGAAACTGAGAAACTGCTTGCTTATCATATACACCAGTTTTACCGTATAATCATGGCTTATGTTGGACAAAGATTAGAAATGGAATAGAAGTTTTTTCCAAAGGAAGAAGAAGGAAGATTTTCTTTCAATGGAGGCAAATATTAAGAATTGATATGTCAAAAATATATGAGTTTTTATTACTGCTATGTAGAAATATACATAATACAAATAAATTTTATCTAGGATTATAAAGAGAAGTTAATTGTGTTTAATTTAATTGTGTGGTAGGATTGTGGGAATATGGTTTTTAATGCTTTAAAATAATCACTAATAAAGGACTCTAAGTAGAAGATAAGTTGATCAACAAGGGTAATAGAAGTAAAATGCAGAAAATACAGGCAAAATATTCAGAAGTTTGAGCATTCACAAATAAAATTTCCTTCCTTAGCACCTTAAACTTTAAAATAACCAAATGGTATTTTTTCTCCTCAGAAACCCATTTAAAATTGAATGCATAACAACCAGGAATCCCACTGAGTTCATCTCTTCTTTTGAAAACTGCCATGTGTACTTTAAATAGACAAGATCCTGATGCTATGGTTGGGTTTATAATCTTCAACAACACACTTCTCCTCATTACTTACAGAAATCATTTTCCACAATGACTCACTGACACTTCTCCCTCTAATCATCATTTCTGCAGCATTTAGGTACAGCATCCATGGTGTCCTCTCCTTAGACGCCAACAGAATGACAATGAAGCAGCGACATGAGCTGATAGAGTCACAGGGAGAGACTGTGACTACAGAGAAGACGCCGAGGGCATCTCTCACAAGCTGGACACAGGAAGACGTCCAGGCAGCAGAGAGAGCTACAACACAAACATGGTGCATTAAGAATACAGGAACACCCTGGGAAGGAGGCATAAACTAGAAGTATCATAGACTATAGATCTCCAGATACTCTGCCTCTGGGATTTTCATAAAGCAGAGCAATGCTTGCATTAGCCTTTGAGATTTGTGTAGAGCAAGGAAGCAGATATCTTGCCTTTCACTGACTCTTCAACTACTGATGTGATCTGAACCCTATCACATATTCTAACGTTAAAAAAAAAGAAAAAAAAAGTAGTACTAATAGGATTGAGTTCATAAGTGGTAAAATGTAATGTTTTTAAGCACTTTAAAATTTCCCACCCTTTTGGAAACTCTGATGGCTAATTTTATATGTCAATTTGACTGGGCCACAGGATGCCCAGATAGTTGATCTGACATTATTCTGGATGTTTCTGTGACAGTACTTTTGGATGAGATTAACCTTTGTATTAGTAGACTGAGTAAAGAAGATTGCTATCCATAATAAGGGTGAGCCTCATCCAACCAGTTGAAGGCCTGAATAAAACAAAACAGCTGAACCTCCCCCAGTTAACAGAGAAGTCTTCCTGACTGACAGCCTTTGAACTGGGATATTGGCTTTTTTCTCGCCTTTGGCCTCAAAGTAAAACATCAGATCTTTCTGGGTCTTGATTCTGCCATCCATCAGACTAGAACTACAACATCAGCTCCCCTGGTTCTCAGGCCTTCAGACTCAGACAGAAACGAAACCAGATCTCTTAGATCTCCAGCTTGCTGACTCACCCTGCAGATTTCAAGACTTGCTGGCCTCTGTAATCATGTGAACCAATTCCTTATAATATGGCTCTTTATATATATATATATCTCCTGTTAGTTCTGTTTTTCTGGAGAGCCCTGACTAATACAGACACCTTTGCATAGGAAAAGGATTCAGCTCTCCCAGTTTTATAGATCTGGAGGCCAGCATCTGATGTACAGTGGGCAAAATCTTATTTTACATAGTTGGCCAATCTAGAAAAACATAATTATCAAATATTTGTTTTTGTTGAATGGAGTGGCCAATTTAAAGGTCAAACAAGTTGTGTTCAGAGACAAGTCCAGAAGATATGTTCTAATTTATAAACTCTTACAGAGATTATAACACAAATTGAAAAGTCCTAAATTTCTCAATTTATGCTTAGCCAGTAATATTCCTTTCTGAGACTTTTTATTCTCTTAAATTATCTGTAAATCCACAGAGTTACTTAGACAATAGCATTTCTGAGTAAACTTGATGACTATCAATAAGAGGAGTTAAACCACTCAAGAATTATGGGAAAGAGCATAGTTGAGCCTTGCACAGCGTGAGTTTGAACTACACAGGTCTACTTATACACAGATTCTTTTCAATAAAAGAAGTTATGCAAGCGTGCCGGCCTCTGCCGCCTCCCCTTCCACATCCTCCGCCTCTTCCTCTGCCACCCTTGAAAGAACAATACGAACCCCTTCTCCTCAGCCTACTCGACTTGAAGATGACGAGAATGAAGACCTTTATAATGATCCTTTGTAACTTCCACCTAATGAATAGTAAATATATTTTCTCTTTCTTATGATTTTCTTAATAACATTTTCTTTTCTCTAGCCAACTTTATTATAAAAATACAGTATATATCATAATACATATAACATATAAAATGTGTTAATTGGCTGTTATCAGTAAGGCTTCCAGTCAACACTAGGCTATTAGTAGGTAAGTTTGGGGGAATAAAAAGTTATACATGAATTTTTTACTGCACAGGTGTCAGCATCCTAACCCATGTGTTGTTCAAAGGTCAAACGTAATTCTGCTTGCATTAACATGTGTTATTCACAACACTGTTCAAGATAATCACTAGTCATAAACTCTGAATATGACTTACTATTCACCTGGACTCCTTAATCAGGAAAAAGGAATCCCGAAGTAGGCTCAACTTTAAAAACCTCATAAGCAATAATATCCTTCCATATCAGCCATGAATACCTGAAAAGGGGGGGAGATTACCATAAAATACATGCTAGTGATTAAACTTCAATATAAGAGTACCTTTATCAAAAGTTTCATTTAAGAAGATCTAAAGACTTTTTTATAAAAGAGCACTGAGGAACAGGAAGCAGTCATAAAAATTGCAGAACTTTGTAGCCCTAGTTTTTGGAAGCTGAGACAATTTCCAATAGCTAAAATACACGTCAGAAATATCATGCCCTGAATAAAGGGATCAAGAATGAAAGAAGGGCAGCCTTTAGATACCTAAAGTCTCCTATACAGTGGATCTGGCAGAATATCAGAGGCAGGTCTTATAACCTGTTAGCTGCTCTCCAAAAGATCTTTGTTCAGTGGTTGGATGGATTTCACTGATTGCTGGCCTTGAGGATGTCAATAGTGCCACAAAGGCAAAGAATATATAACCTAGCAGAAACAGGAAACATTAGGGAAAATCATGATTTTTCAGTGGTCTAGTCCAAAAAGAAGAAAATTTTTGCTCATCCTGATAAATGTAACTTTAGTTGTATTAACTATGTGATCTTGTGGCTGTAACCTCATTTGAGAGCATTTCTCTGAGTTTCTATAAAAACTTGAACAGAGAAGCAAATGGCCAAAAAACATATGAAAAATGTTCAACATCACTAATCATTAAGAAAATGCGAATTAAATCCTCAGTGAGATATCACCTTAGCCCTGTCAGAATGGCTGTTATCAAAATGTCAAAAAATAATAGATGCTGGCATAGTTGTGGTAAAAAGGGAACACTTACACACTATTGGTGGGAATGCAAATTATACAACACTTTCTCATAGAACTAAAAGTAGATCTACCATTCAATCCAGCAATCCCACTACTGGGTATCTACCCAGAGGAAAAGAATTCATTTTATAAAAAAGACACCTGCACTTATATGTTTATTGCAGCACAATTCACAACTGCAAAGATATGGAACTAACCTACATGCTCACCAATGGATGAGTGGATTAAAAAAATGTGGTATATATCATGGAATACTACTCAGCCATCGAAAAGAATGAAATAATGTTTTTTGCAGCAACTTGTATGGAACTGGAGGCCATTATTCTAAGTGAAGTAACCTAAGAACAAAAACCAAATACCACATGTCCTCACTTACAATTGGGACCTAAGCAATAGGTGTGCATGTTCATACAGAGTGACTTAATGGACACTAGAGACTCAAAAGGGGGCAGAGACTAGGAAGTATGGGATGAAAAATTAGCTTTTGGATACAATGTACACTATTCAAGTGACAGGTATATGAAAAGCCTAGACTTCTTCACTATGCAATTCAGCCATATAACAAAAAAACCACTGTTACACCCTAAATCTATTCAAATTTTTAAAAAAATTTTTTTAAAAAGAACATAGAAACTTCAAAGGTAAAACTGTCTCTTTTTAAAATTAAATTTCAAGTTTTCTAGAGAGAAAAAAAAATGATCTCAGGAATACAGTTCAAATTGTACTCCAAATTTCACTTCTCTGCCTGACCCAGCAATTAATGCCAATATCTACCACAGACTCACATGCCTATAAACCTAGAGCACAAGCTTACCTTGTTCTCATGGTCCAACATTACAGTTATGGTTGTAGGATCACAGCACCAAGGATGATTTTACTTCGACTATTTGAGCATTGCAATGGATTGAATGTTTGCGTCTCTCTAAAATTCATATTTTGAAATGCTAACCCTCAACATGATGGTCTGAGGAGGTGGGCAGTCTGTATGCAGGACAGGGGCTTCACCAGACCCAACCATGCTGGTACACCGATTTCAGACTTCCAGTCTCCAGAACTTCAAAAGTAAATTTTTGTTGTTTATAAGCCACCCAACCTATACTTTATTATAGCCCAAACTAAGACAAACACCTTCAATACTAACTAGATAACAAAATGAAGATTGTTTATAGAAAAAACTGTAATAAGTTCAGACTTACTTATCAGCACAACTTAGAGAGAAAGGTGTCTATTCCTTTTTCCTCCTTGAAATATACACACAAATACATACCTCCTTGCAAAGGCCTTATAATTTTGAATGTTAAAACTGCTAGATGGGGAAATAGTAACTTCACAATGGAGAAACCCAGCAGACACTACCTCAAGCAAGTGACCACGTCGACATCACTAATGATAAGAATCACCTCCAGCACGTAGACTGTACTTTGCGTGCGATGCACAGAGGACACAGCTTCACCTCTGTTAATATTCTTGCTGAAAATACATAATCTTAATCCAATGATGAGAAAATATTAGACAAACCGAAGCTGAGAGACTGAGACTAGGAACGACTGAGGATATGTCACAGATTAGAGGAGACTAAGAAGAAATAACAATAAATGCAATGTGGATTCCTGGATTGGATCCTGGAACAGAAGAAAAAGTCATTAAGGGAAAAACTGGCAAAATTCAAATAATCTTGAATTTGAAGAAATTCAAATAAACTATAATTCATTTAATAGTATTGTAGCAATTTTAATTTTCTGGTTTTGATCATTGTACTATAGTTATGTAATTTGTTAATACTAGGGGAAGCTGGGCGAAGGGTATGTGCAAACTGCCTATACAGGTTTTGCAAATCTTCTGTAAGTCTAAAATTATTTCAAAATGAAAAGTTAAAAATGAAAAAATTATATCAGGAGTTAGATAGTCCCAAGTAGTCTTCAATGCAAAACAGTTCTCCCCTCTACTGCCATAGTCATGTATGAGTATCTCAGAATCTTCTGCTCTCCAAAGTGGCCAGTTAGAGATGAGTGGGAAGCTCAGCTGTGAAACTGGGGAAATGTTTTCATTGAGTGAACCAAGGAAGCTGGGAACTGACTTGAGATAGGCCTGTTAATTTCACTCCAACCACCTGCCTGGTTTGGATACAAGCCAGTGACCTAAGCACGATGGGCCATTACCAGCGCTCCGCTGGCATTTCTGAAATTACTGCATAAGAGTCAAATTTGGGATTGCCGAGATTAGCAAATGGCACAAGAACAGCAGAGGAATAATGGCTTTTCACAAGCATTCTGAGATATGCACATACACATAAAGTCACCAGGAGCTATGCTGCATGAATTGACAAGAACTATTCACCCAAATAAACTTTTTCCCAATAAGTTATGACATACAGTGTGATGCATTATAAAAAAAAAATCTCTAAATAGAACCTTTTATCACATTTCCTGAGGCAATAGAATGGAAATTTTTTTAATACAACAATTATTTCTTAGTTTGCTCTTTTTCTGTCAAGCATGCAACTGGTTTTCCTTTCTTCTGAAGCAGTTCATATTATGATGAGTGAAAGGAGAGAAATAAAAGAGCTATGATCATGTCAGCCACAACTGAACAAATACGTTTATTAAAAAGAACTCCCACCAGAAATCTTAGAAGCCTCACAAAGTCTTTTTCACACACCAACTCTATTATAAACTGAAACGTCCCTTTCTTTTATTTTGAATTATTGTCATCATCCCCTGTGCATGTACCAACCAGTGATTTACGCTGTGTCAGATGGTAATACGCTCGTAAATTTGGTATTTTAATGGCCGTAATAGCTGTAATGAAGAAATTAAATCAGATGTCATATGCCCAATGTACACTTTTTTGCCGCTAACAATAAACTGAATTATTGCAGGCTAGATATTAGAAAGCAAAATATGTATCATTTGCAATTGAAAGCATGTGTGAAAAGCACTCTAAGATAAACAGAAGAGGCTCTGGAGGTGACAGAGGAGCAGGCAACATGCCGATTTCCTCTAACATGGTCCTTTTCCCCAATTCTTTCAACTTCATCCTTTCTGGTGATTCACTCTAGACTTCATCCTGAAGAGCATCATGCTGTATTCTTCCCCTCCTCTGATCCAACCCAAATCCTAGAACTCAGGCCTGTAGTTTCAATATGCATATGACTGCACACAGTTGATGAATATAACACACCATGGGTAAACAGCAGGGAGGGGCTAAATGGGAAACTCATTTGTTAGTTTTCCCCCTTGGAGGTGGTTATTTTTTAAATTACTGATATCGGACACTGTAGGAGTGCCCTTTCCACACACGCTGAAGCACTCGACTGGCCCCAGGAGTCACTGAGACTAGTGGATTTTAATAGTTATAGATCTTAAATGGAGGGTTAGAAATTGTTTCTTTTCATTACAATTACAACAAGGAATTAACCCCAAGGGTATCCACTTAATTTCATAATATATAGACTGGAACGCTAATGTGGCTCTTCCACAGTGTAATAAAGAGGCAACTGGCCCTTCTCTCCCCGAGGTTGGTTTCTGTAAAATGTATCACAAAAAAATGTAAAATGAAGAAGATTGGAAGTTAACAAGCTCCATAATGTCACCAGCTCCAGTGCCTGGCGTGAGCGAGCCCTCATCGGCACTGAGACTGCTGTTTTGTTTTTTTACAGTGGGAGCTCAGTGTTTTCTTTGAATCGCTTCACTGACACTGACACACACACACACACACATACACACACACAAAGTGGAAAGTGAGAAAAGGAAAGATAATGTACAATTAAGCACAGAAAGTCACAAGGATGAAAGAGAGACTCGGAGTGGGACTTGTTAATGACCTCATTTCTGAGATGGGACCAGCCGTGCACACTGTCCAATTCCTGTCATGTCAGTTTAACCCTTTGCACTCTGCCAGTGACCTCTGCTCTGCTTTATGGGAACTCTGTTCCTACTAGCTGGAATCTGAAGCAACAGCAAGGGTTAGGATTTTCCATCCTCAGGCTCCAAGCGTCTGAAGCCACTTCCTGGCAAAGATCTGAAATCTTGGATCCCTGCTGATGGGCCCTCTCCGTTAAAGGCATTTTTAGCTCGCAATGATTTTTCATGATGTTTGACTGCGGCTCTCTGGGACAAAAGAGAGGAAGGACACTATTTCAGAAACAGAGGTTTAGACAGAGATGAGATAGGGACAGTGGGAGACAAATGGCAATTCAATAAAAGCCTAACCCTTAGAGGACAATGTTGTTCTCTTATATTACACATTTCCAACATCTACTAGAACATTTGGCCCACTACAGGCTTCCAGCCAGCGACAACCTGGGACCCACTTCTTCCTTTCCACTGAAAGCGTCAGCTCTGTAGAAATCTGCAAATTTCCCAGTCAGCTGTGGAAAAACTGATGAACCAAAGAGAAGAAAGAACAGATCCCTGAACTCATTTGTTCACATCCATCATGCAGATCACATTTCCAGAGACAGATAAGATTATATACGAAAGCCACACACACACACACACACACACACACACACACACAAACCCTCTGGCTTCAGTGAAAAGCACCCTTTTACAAATCAAAACGCCCCACTTCCCTCCTGAGATAGGAAGCAGTGGCTTGAAGCAGATGTCAAGAGGGCTGTCAGGAGAGCACCAGAGATGGGGAGTCTCTAAGGAGAACCCAGGGAGACATTTATCACACAAGAAAGTGCAGAAAGTTGAGAGTCCTCGTTGTTGGCTCAGAGGTACAGAAACCATTTCTAGAAACTATTTCTAGGAGAGTTCAGTATTGTTTGCAAACCCACAAGTAGCAGAAAGAGGGGAAAGGAGGGCATGTTGCCCCCAGAAAACAAACACTTGAAGGAATCCACCAGAAAAGCAATGAGACAGTGTACATGGTTTACAGCAGATTCTCCATTTAGCCAAGTGGCCAGGTCTTTGTAAATCGAAACCATGAACCCTGTGTCAAGGATGATGGGAGTAATGCACATGCTGGTCAATGGCCACAGACTTTTCTAGCCTCACATTTCCTCATTCCACATATTCATCCTTTTAAAACCACATGTCTCTAGAAGCTAAGTTTCCTGAATATATCAGACTTTGACTTATTGAAAGTTGTGTTCATCTCAAAATAACTCCTTAAGTGTTTCTCTCCAATGACTTTAATTGTGTTTGTTCTAGGCTCATAAACTTGGGGGACTTGAAACGTCAAAGAAAACATGAGTGTGGTATCCAAGTGTTTCAGTTTTTCTAAGCTCGATGCACTCTAATTGGCTCTTTCCTTTAAAAATTATAATTAAAAGGAGTAAGCTCACCTATGTATAAAGTTCTCATTTCTTTATTTACCTTAAATCTGTTCATGCAGAAAACTGCTAATGTTCTTTGTTTTGGTTTGCATTAAATAGAAGTAGAATACAAAACAATTCTCTAATTAGAATTACATGGTATATATACCTTACAAGTTTGATTTTCTGAATTTTCCCCTGACATTTTCAAATTGAATATCATATTCGGTATCAACCTAACTGATAAAAAGCAATTTCATTTTTATAATGAATTAAGAGAATATTTAAATTTGTCATATCAGTTTTTGTCTCTGTTGAATTATTTTAGGAGATGTTTTAGTTAAACTGACTTACAATAGCAAATCCTTCAAGTAATGTAAGACCGTAGCCTCCTGTAATATTGCTATTATTATTTAGGACTCAAACTTATTTATATTTAATCGCATTTGGTAAACACCTACTACTATAAATTCTGTGTATAATACTATTTGTTTTATAAGTCTTCTCAGAGATTGTAAGCTTTTTAATATCAGATATGACATCATAGCATTTGATATTTTCAATACCTATCACAATGTTGGTGATTATGTGGAGTTCAAGCAATACTTCTTAAGTAATTTCATATTTCTTAGATGATATAAATGCTTGCTTGCTATACCATAAATAGCTAAATAGGCTAGGTAGACCTATTCATCATATATTGTTTTCCTCAAATGATAGAAGCTGTTTCAAAATGGAATATAGACACATGCACATACTCACAGACACACCCCAAAATGCTTTTGTTCTTTTCTAGATTCCCAAGATCACACTGTTAGATGCCCAGGGGAAGAACAAAACCCATATCGCTGACAGTCGTAAGGCCCTGAAAATCAGAAGTGTTTCCCTAACTCTTTAATTCTGGCCTTAATAGTCTTGAAATTTTGCCCAACGTGCCTAATGACCCTGGAGACAGTGATCCAAAACTGAATGTTTCAGTTTCTCCCACAAAACTGTTTTTTCTCATACGTTTCCCCTTTTGGTCAAAAAGACAAATTATTTTCTAAGGCTGCAGGGATATTTTTAGACATGTTGAGATACTATTAGACTTGCATTTGGACATACCAGGCAAGCATTTAGATAAAAGAGTTTGGGCCTCCAGGCTGGAAAGCAAGATTAGGGAGTCAGCAATGTAGAGAGGGGATTTAAATCCATGAAATCACCTAAGCAGTGGAATAGAGTTGGACAAGAGTAAGAGTGTGTGGGCCGAGTCACAGAGAACTCCAACTTCTGGAAAAAATGAGAGGAAGCTGTCTGAGGACATGAGAAGGAGCAGGCAGTGAGGTGGGCGAGAATCCCCACAGCATGGTATCCTGTATTTTAGGTTGAAACAGATTATTTCAAGGAGGGTGATCAACTCTGTTAACTACCACTGATGGTTCAGGTTTAGATAATTGGCCACCACCTTTGTCAACATTATGATTATCAGTGACCTTGATAAGAGCTGGTAATGAGTAGTGAGGGTGAAAGCAGGATTGGAGTGGCTCCAAAACAGAATGTAAACACAAACAAGGAAACTTTCAAAAAAAAATAAGGAGGGGGAGTGGATAATGAGTTGGTAATGGGAGAGGGATGTAGAGTTAGAGTATTTTTCAAGATAGTAAAAAATTACAGTATGCTTAGGTATCAATGGGAATGAACTATTAGCATGTGAAAATTTGGTTTTGCAGTAGAACAAGGAAATAATTGCCTTGCAATCCCCTTGAGTAGGAAAGAGAGGATGGAATCCAGTAGACAAGTGAGGAAGACAGGCAGGGAGAGTTCATCAACAGCAACAGGGAGGGGAAGAGTTCATGAGGTGGATACATGTGGTGGTGGTGGTAGATGAAAATTTTTCATCTGATGGCTTATGTTTGCATATCATTCGAGTCTTAGAGCAGCTGCCACTACTCAAAAAGCCTTCCTTCTCCACTCAATCTAAGTATCTCTCCCTTTCATAGGGTCTCCTACTTTACTATCCTATTTTACTATCTTTTTAGTACTTATGGGTCTTTTGACATTGTTGTATAATTTGTTTACTTGTTTATGTATATGTGTCCAACTAAGAACAAAGAACTCACTTCTTTACTGTTAGATCCTTAATTCCCAAAACTGAAAAGCAGGCGATACAAAGAGTAAGCTTAATATATACAATTGTTGGATGAATGAATCAATGATAGCTTCAGAAACAAGCATTTTCTAGAGTCCAAATGATTTAAAATGTTCTATTACCAGTATTGAGTATTTTTTTTCTAGATTTATTCATATGGATAGCAAAGTCTGAGGGTAGTTGTGTCTGTGCTACTTGCTCTATTGCAAACATAAGCTCCTGAGAGTTTTGTAATAGTGAATTAGATCATTCACAGGCATGTTATAGGCTGCAGACTGAGAGCATCAAAGAAGAGGAGCAGGTATTTCCAACACAGATGTTCAGCTAGTCTTGCTGAGGCACTGTACTTTGTGTGCAGAGAAGGAAAAAGGTCATTCAGAAAGTAAAACAAAGTCCAGGACTCGAAACCATTAAATAGGATAAAGTTATCCTTAAATGTTTGTCTAGCACTTGATATTTGTTTTCCATAATTTTTATTAGTACTCCACCAAATCACTTCAGAGGTCAGTTAAATATTGCTGTACTGTACTCATTTTTGCAGAATTATAAACTGAAACTCTGAGAGATTAAGTGCTCAACACAAAGAAAGTTATCTGCAGCTGCTGAAAAAAAAATTCACAATCATGCTCCCTGCTTTTCTTAGCCCACCTAAGTCTACTAGCCCTCTAAGAGCAATGGTGTGACGAAGTCAGTGGTTGGATGATTACTGGCAGCAATAATTGACCACTATATATATATATTTTTTTCTGATACTGATTTTACTTCTCTAAGCTGACTTGCACTGACCTGCACTGAAAACATTTATGAAGAAAAAACAGTTCGTCCATGAATATCACGTCCAAATCCAGCTAGTAGTGCTTACACTTTGGTTGGACTATGGCAAAAAGCAATTAGGCATTACCCAGTGGCTCTGGATTTAACCTGTTATTTATACCAGTTAGGCAGAGGGAATCCATGAAATTATCTACAGCTAGGCACCTTGGAAATTTTCCTAGGCTCTTTTCAAAGGTTTACTAGTCACCCTTGCCAAATAGAAACAAAGAGGAAAAGAAACTGGGAACTGAGAAACAGGGACATAGATACACTGAAAAAAAGAAAGCTTAGTAGAACATGAAGGAGTTTTGATTTAAAAAATATAAAATGAAATCTAAGAGTTTGCCCTTTTCTTTTATTATTTTTTTTAATTTTTAGTAGTGGAAGAAATTTTGTTTTGAAAAGTTGGCCATTCTTCTCCTAAAATTGTGTTCCCAAATGAGCAATAACATTCCATTCTCCTCTGTCTCCAATGAAGGAGAAATTCACACCCCAGTTCCAAACCGCATATTAGAATAATAATATTCTGCCTGGGGTGTAGAACGACTTCCATAACCTGCCTCCTTGTTCATTACACAAAGACTTTTGCAAAAGTAGAATATAAAGTAATATTGTTGGATTATGTTCTCCCCAAATGAGGTAAAGGAGAAAATAGAAGATTAATTTACAAGACGCATAAATGTGTAAAAATAATTCAGGTTAGTTCATTCCTTTGCACTTTCTTCCTTCTTCCTTTTTGCCTCTATTAATTTTTTTATAATGCTTACTGGTAATCTTGGACTTTCTAAAAGAGTCAGGTTGTGGTCTTGTCATTAATAAATGTCATCCTCAAACAGACATAGAGAACAAGGCAGCTCTGCTGATAAAACGATATCTCTCTAGGCTTCGTTTCTTCTGTTACTCTGATCATCTCAATTGCTTTCCCTTGACCTTGAAACCTGCTTCATTTCCCACTTCTGAGACCCTATCCTAAGACACATCCAAATTTCAGGAAAAAATTGGGGACAAAGCTGTATCTCTTCAGCAAAAAAAAAAAAAAAAAAAAAAAAAAAAAAAAAAAAAAAAAAAAAAAAAAAAAAAAAAAAAAAAAAAAAAAAAAAAAAAAAAAAATTTAAATAGAAATAAGAAAAATTTCCCAAATTAGAAGCATTAAGCAAATTCTAACTTATTTTTTGTGTGACATGTTATAAAGATATTTAAATACTACAAAAAATATTCAATACATGTGAGAATGCTTTGATAGTCAATGTTAAATGAAAAGAATAGGCTGCAAACTCTCATAGCTATATGATTACAATTATATATAAAAAGTAGAAAATAGAAGTACAATTAAATATTAACATATTTGTTAAGATAGGCATATTTTTGTTCTTTTCTCTATATTCTAAATTTTCTATAAAATTAAAATATTCTTTCATTCAATTTTTTAATTTTAAATTTAAAAAGACCCAAAGACCCACATTAATTCCAATTCTTCCTTTTCCCTTTTAGGTATTTCTTGATTCTTGGAATAGATGTTTGTGGGCAAAAAAACATATTTGGATTTGGTCAAGTTTCTGTTCTCTGAGCCAGTTGATAAGAGAAGGGATTTAGAAGGAGAAAGAGTTATATAATCAGAATTTTATTAAAACTGTCTGGGATTTTATAGATCATCTCTTTGAAACCCTGCATTTTACAATGGAGACACCGAGAAGGATAAAGCTAGAAAAGTATAAGGAGCAGATATGTGAATGGATTCAATGGGCATGTTGTGAGTTAAATGAAATTTTTGCATTTGTAATTATTTCAGAGTGCTCTGGACAGGGCTAGCCATAGTTCTAGGTGGTAGAATACTGCTGTCTTTCTACCTCATTCTCCCTGTCCGCCTTGTTTTCTAATGCCTTCCAGCTCTTTGCATCAAAAAGCTTACCCTGTTTCTCTGGGGAATCTACAGAACCAAAGTTTACAAAACTCAGAGATAGTGCTGAAGATACTTTTAGAATTGCGTGAGTTCTAGGAACAATGTGCATAAGAGATGCTGTGGAGCCCATCCAGATACCTTGCTGGGGTTCCCATTTTCCCAGCTTCTGGGAGTAAGGGCTGCTGACTGGCTCCCTGCCAAGTCCCTCTCTATGAATCACCCTTGGTCAAAGTGGACCATCCAAGTTACACTCCTCCCGGAGGTGGCGGTCTGCACCCAATGACTGGTCAGTGTAAGGGTATAAAGACCTTGTCTGCTTGCCTTGATTTGGGACAATTCTGAGGGCTGTCTCAGTTCCAGACCTCCCATAGGGTCAGCTGAAGCTCTGCTCCAATTGCATTGCAGGTCAGCTTCTCCCTGTCTCCATCTTGCTTCCCTCATTCCCCAGTAAACCTCCCACAGACAAATCCAGGTCTCAGAATGTTTCTCAGGGAACCCATCCTAAGATAACGCAACTGTACCATCAAAGAAGATGTCCATTACAAAAATGTATAGTTCATTTTGCCTGAAATTGTGTTGTTTTCAACTTCTTGCTGATGATAAAACAAAAGCAAAGGCCTGGTTTCAGACTTACAGACCCTTTCCTCCCAGAAGCAAAATTAAATAGAGAGTTGAATAATTATCCATTGGATTTAATCAGTTTAGATAACTAATCTTGCTTACATACTCCCTCCCTAAATAAGAAGTCTTTATATTAGTTAATGTTCTTCTTTATTTCTACTTTATTTCTATAAAATTAAAATATTCTTCAGCTATACATATATAGAATAGGAAAATTAATCTGTGGGCTGTCATCATCTTTGCTACTGAAAGTGTAGCACGGGCATCACCTGAGAACTTGTTAGAAATGCAGATCACAGGCCCCACCCCAGACTATTGACTCATAATCTGCATTCGTCAAAATTCCCATGTGTCTCACATGCACATTAAAGCTTGACAATCACTAAGCTACATGACGCCTGTCAAATCAGCCTGCTCATTAAGACTGGACATTTTGCAAACGGGAAACAAGCACTGGGGTCAGAAGAATTCTGTTTCTGCCTCTGTCTTGCAGAGCACCTTGGGTGCTCTTCATCTCCTCGGCATCTATTTGCTTACCCTTAAAAATACTTCTAATATTATGCATGTCAGAAGATTTTTATGAGGAGCTTCACTTTCTTTTATTCAAATAATCTTCACTGAGCATCTGTAATGGCCCAGGCCATTGCTTTAAAGGCACCAGCTTTGTGAAGAACAAAACAGATTCAAGTCCTGCCTGTCAATCATTCCACAAACATGCGCTGAGCATGTACTATACGTCACCGGGCTAGAATTCCAGCAATAAACAAGATAGAACTTTTTGAAGCCAACAGCAGAAAACAAAAGCAAACACTGAATAAGTCATTACCAAAACACTTGTCAGTACTACAAAGGAGAACTATAGGTACAGAAAGAGCTGCTATTACAGAAATGAGTCTATGTAGGAGAAGGAAGTTCTCAAAATCTCTCTATCTTTATGTTGCTTCCTGGCTAAAACAGGTGTGCAAACAAATAAGCACGGAAGCTGTGTAAACAGTATGAGTGATGTAAACAGTGATGTGTGGGTGCATAGAAGCCCTTAACGCAGACCTAATGGGGGCTGGGGGCACAGGATGAGGATGGGTAGGTGGAACTGAGAGAGTTCTCCCAGAGGAAATGTCATTTGCTGAGACGTACAAAATGAGTAGGATTTTTTCTGATCAGTGTGAAGCTAGAATGACCCAAATGGGAGAAGAGTATCCACTAATTTAGTTTTAAAAAGGAGAAGCGAGCAGGGCACAGTGGCTCACACCTGTGATCCCAGCACATTGGGAGGCCAAGCTGGGAGGATCCCTTTAGGCCAAGAGTTCCAGACCAGCCTGGGCAACAAAGTGAGATCCATCTCTACAAAAAATTTAAAAATTTACAAGGCATGATGGCATGTGCTTGTAGTCCCAGCTACTCAGGAGGCCAAGGCAGGAGGATCACCTGAGCCCAGGAGTTAGAGGCTGCAGTAAGCTATGATCATGCCATCACACTCCAACCTTGGTGACAGAGTGAGAGGCCACATCTCTTAAAAAAAAAAAAAAAAGAAAGAAAGAAAGAAAGAAAAAGAGAGAGAAGCGATATAATCCAAAATACATTTTAGAGGAATTTCTTTGCATTGTAGAGAAGAGATTGAGAGTGCACTCTGCAAATGCCTATTAACTGGTCTCCTAGCCTTCCAACCTGCTCCTTTTCAACTTATTTTTAAATTAATCTCCATGTCTACTCGGGGCCAGACCCTCACTTAAGTACTTTTCCTATATAGTCTTGTATTAAGCTTGTCTCTTTTTTTCTGATGGTTTGGCATGTGGGGATTTGCTTACCCTGAACAGATTGTCCCTCCCAAGGCTAACCAATTCCTAGAGACAGTGTGCCTACCTGTGTGCCTTTCATATGCAAATCAGCCAATCCACAGCCCAGCCCCAACCAGTTCCTTTATCAGGCAGGCCAGCCACTATCCCACTGCCCTCATTACTCCAGGACAAGGTACCAGGCAACTAGAGAAGTTCCTACAAATCACAGCCCACTAAATTTATTCATACTAGCCAATCATAAGCCTGTTTACCCTGCCTTGCCCATTCCTTCTCACAGAATCAACAATAAAGACTTCTGCCCACGTTTTCCCCTCACTGCCTCTGCCACCTAACCTGCATTCCGTGTGGCCCTACATGGTGTGGCATGCCGTCTTCTCTTAGGAACTGTGAATAACAAATTATCTGTTCAATGGCCATCATCTGCTGACTTACTGACCTTACCTAGATCAGTAAAACGAATATAAAAATACTTATCAATAAAAATAAAACGTATTTTTAAAAACTCTCTCATTTAAGCATTCATAGCACTCCTACAGAGTGGGGTTCATTTTTCCCATTTTTTTGAGATGACAAAGCTAAGACTCATTTGTCTCAGAACCTTCCACTTTGTTTAAAGCAATATGATGTGGTGAGAAGGGTATAATATTTCTAGTATAATAAATTGGTCAGATTTCAAATCCCACCCAGTTTGACTCTGGCAGTAACATCAACCACAAGAATCTTAGTCATTCTATACATAAAAGTTTATTGCCCACTCACCAAACCCTCTCCAAGTCTACATACTCTCCAAGGCAGCTCGCTTCCAAGCAGTAAATTTTGGATCTTTCCAGGTTCTATTTTGTGGCTCCACCATCTCAACACATGGCTTCTGGGGTCTTTAAGACACGGAAAGAGAAAAACTCACAACTGATCATAAGTATCATAGTCTGGAGGTGACACATGTCACATCCATCCACAGGCCATTGGCCAGAACTCATCATATAATCTAACCACAAGGAAAGTTGTAAAGTATAGTAGAGTACATAGATATTTGGTGAGTACTACTGCCTGGGACACATATTCCCACCACTTTTGAGCTTTTTACCTTGGGAAATATCCTTACTTCCATTAGCATATTACAGTGTCCCAAGTGCAGAGTTCAGTAGATATCGTATTGGAAAAATCAGTAGTGAATCACTACTTCCATTTTTAACACATGGATGCAATGAGTTTAATACATCATTCCCTTTATAGCCACTCAGAGCTCTAATATATTTTCATTGGTGGAATAACTTCTTTACTTACTTACACTTACAATATAATTTACTAAAATTGGATTCCACTTTGTTCTCATTATCACTTTCAGCTTTGGTTTGAAGCTTCCTGTATGCTTTTATTTGAATTGTGTTGTGTTCTTTTTTAATTTATATTCTAGAAACAGAATCATGCATAGATAACTATCTCAATATAAAAATAGGCCTAAAGAAAACTGGAGTCTCTTTTAGGATATTACAGAAATTGAATCAACCTATTATTCCCTGCATCAGTTACTTTATTTCTCTATCAACTGTTTCTTCCTATTCTACTGCTGTCTCCCTGTATATTTGACAAGCCCCCAAACAGATGATCTAATTGGTTCAGTTAATCATTTTCCAATGGTCGCACCTCTTTGGAGCCACGTTTCCCTGTGAGGCCCCTTCATAGATCACTGCTCAGTCTATATATGGCTGTGTTGGCCAGTCACATAGTCCTGATACAATCTGCCACAGTCAGAGTTGTTGAAGGTCATATGACACCCTGCACATTGTAACTTACCTCTGGCAGCTCAGCTCAGAAGACAGCTTTGGTTGTAGCGCAGTCTCACAGTTTCATGGATTCCTCTCCAAAATAGCATTGTGAAGAATTTTGATTTTAATGACTAGAGCTACATGGGTTATTTTCAGTTTAGTGTTAACTTAGTAGTCTAGAGACTAGGAAAATATTGAACCACAGGGTTAGCCACATGGCATAGCCAACAGATGGGTTCCTTAGGACAAAGAAAGATATGTGAAAAACATGTCTTGTAGCCAATTCTATCTCTGTTACTCATAGAAATTTTTAAACGGTACCTACAACCTTCTACAGATTTTTACTGACTGCTTGTTGTAGTATTGGATTTTGTGAATTTACATTTTGAATTCTTATAAAAATGGTACTGTTATCATGACAAAAATGCAAACTGAGTTATGATGTGAAACATGTAAGTCACCCAGAGAGCACAATGGGAGACTACGATAATTGTAAATTTAAACAAGGAGAGAAAACAGATCGATTATGAGCAAAGAGCATGACTAATCTATAAGCAGCCTTTCTACTATGGAGAATTATGTAAAATACTAAAGGATTTTTTTAAGGAGTAAAAAAGAATTGAAGCAAAAACTAAAATTTATCTTATACATGTTTCTGTAAAAATAAGTTTTCCATAAAAATAAGAAAGACACATTAAAGAAAAAACCCATCAGTGAATGGGTAAACATATTTCCCTAGGATAGCTGATTGCAGCATGAGTTGTGACTGGGGAAGAGCGCATTGTAAGCAACTACGTCCATCACTGGGAGTGGATGAGCAAAACGTGCTACTCGCCTATAGTAATAGATCTAACACCTTTTAGCAAAATATCTGAATGACCCAAGAATTTGCTGAGGCCCATTTGGACTATCTTATATGGACAGTCTCATTTTTGATGGCTCAGAATCCCAGGACATTGGTAAGATTCCCAAATTAAGGTTCCAGAGGGTAATGGATGGGGTAAAGATAAAAGGGAATCGAGGTCAAACAAACGAATAACAGAAGGTCTTTGCACTGGACAGATGCTAATTTTCCTGCTGGGAACTAAAGAGTATGATTAAACATTCTGCATCTGAGATGCAAAAGAGAGAGAGAACAACAGAGGCACACAGCCCTCTTCAGTCATGACATGTTTAACTAGACTGTATATTCTCAGCTTATGCAGTTTTTTGTTTTGTTTTGTTTTGTTTTGCTTTGCTTTCTTTTGCCTGTGATAACAGCCCATCTGACCATCAGCAGATCAAGAGAATGTAGATCCAAACACCCATGAAAGGCATTACAATGAAGAATCTAAGCCTTAGGACCTATTCAATTAGCTGCTTAACTCTTAGCACAAATCAATCAAAGAGCACTGAAAAAACTACATAGAGATGTGGATTCATCGTCGCCAGTATATCCATCAGTTGGTTAGGTTTGGGATTCTGTGAGCCACAAATATTATGTTCCTACAACTGGGAAGTGACAAGTAGGCAGGAAAATAAAAGGCAGTCATGGCACTGAGTATTACAGGTGATCAGAAGTCAGGTCCCAAAGCTTCATACAATTGAAAATGATTAGAAAGTATTCCCTCTGAAAAAGTTTCAGGGCACTAGATGCTGGTGAGCCTAGCAAAGGCAACTTTCCTGCAATAGCTAAGAGAAAGTTAGAAGGAACTAAGTAATAGAAAATAGCCAAGACCAATTTGGAAGCTTCCAATCACATGTAACAAAGTACATTCTTTTTCCTGGGCATTGGGGCCAGATGGGGGATTGGCTTATGAAGGCAGTCTCTACTTGACATGATTTATCAGGGGGCCCACAGATTCACTGACACAATTCCACACAATGGCATGCCGGACAAGTTCTATGGCTTTCCAAAGGAGAAGGATAAAGGATGAGAAACGGAAACAAGATTCTATGATTTAGGAAACAAATCCCAGCCTTCCTGCAGTTCCCTGTTCAACATTTGATCTTTAAGTTATTACAACAGGAGAAACCAACATTTCCATTCCTGCAGAATGACTGACACATGGTTTGATGTTCCTCTCCCTTCCTGGGAAGATACTTTCCCCAAGAGCCCAGTGAAAGAAGGTTTGTCTGGTCATATCGCTGGAAAACGATCATTGACTATGCCCACTTTGAGGTTTATTACTTTCCTAAAGTAAAGCCAGAAAAATTATGAAAAAAAATATTAAATGAAACAAAGACTGTGTCTCAATACATTCTCATAGATCTAGTTCTATTTGCTGTACTCTGATAAAGAGTGAAGAAGTCACACGGTCCAAGTGCTTCTTCCCACGTGGGACCAGCCTCCACTGATGCGTACATACCTAAGGGGACTCAGGCAGGGACAAGCAGTCCAGCACTGCAGTTCCACCTTCATGGGTTCCTTGTTCTTTCTTTCTCCTTCCAAAAGGCCCCACTCAATGAACAGAAAGCTGGGGATCTTTCCAGAATTGTGGCTGGTATAGGAGCCAAGAGTTACTTTCCAGGCCCCCTGACATGAAGAAGCCCCAAAGGAACCACAGAGCAGTCTCCAGCCCCTGTATGGCCTCACCAGGACATCCCACACCTGAAAGAACCAACAAGCCGACACTGACAAGTTCCTAGTAGTATTTTTGTTGCAAAGAAACATTATAAGTGTCATCCTCTTCACATTGCTAGGGAGGAGTCTTGCCATTTAGTGAAACACTTTATAGACTTCCTGAAACAATGCTTTGAGTATACACATTTATGAAATAACATGCACTCTACACAGGAATGCTATCCTTCCACTGTTCCCTAACACAAATATTCTGACCACTTTCATATGAGGACACTTACATGCATTTAGAAGCAGATGCAGTACTTACTGGCTGGTAACATAGGCTAGAGCCAGACTCAAATCCTGGCCTGTCCACTGAGTGACTCTGGAATCTTGGATCAGTTTCTTATCCTCTTCGGGTTTTGGTCTCTTCATCTCTAAAATGAAGGCAACAAGACCAGAATTATAGGATTCTTGGAAATATTAACTGATGTATATTTGAAAGATATTTACAGTGATGCCCATAGTAGGCATTCCACAGTTATCAATAATTGGGATATGTCTCCATAGCACAGACAAAATGATCAGTTGATTCTGATAACTCAGTTCAAGAATCATCAGATTTTTAGAATCCTACAGATAGTTTTTATAAAAATGTTCACAATTTACCCAATTGGTTTGCCATCATAGATTCATTCAACAGACATTTCTTGAAAGATAACTATGTGCCAGACCCTGTGCCAGCCACTGGGAATATAAAAAGGAATGAGATACGGTCCTTATCACCATAAACTTTACGATCAATTCGGGGAGATAGGCATGTGCTTACATAACGCAATGCAGACAGTGACTTTAGACGGTGCACATAGAAAGAAGGGCTTACCACACATCAGGGGGCCAAATTGGCAAAAGTCCCAAACCACCTTTGAATAATAATATTGTGGGTCAAAACCTTACAAACTAAGATACATTTCTGGAGTCATCATACTCATGCACCTTCATTTCCATTGATGGCAGAATCAAAAACCAGATATTGCTATTTTAAGTGAACGTAGACTCTTTTTTAAAAAAACTTCATTGCTTTGGGTAGTCAAATTCATGGTTTTCCCCAACATAATTCTCCCTGGGGCTTGTGAATTGTCCAGTCATTAGAGAAGGGACAGCCAGAGCTTGCTTGGTGTTGGAGCACTGGCCACGCTCCACCCCTGCACTAAAGCATGTGGTGCTGATCTGTGCTCTGATCTCGTTGCGTAGCCATGGCAGGGGTGGAAGCTTTCGCGGCAGCTCCAGCATGCACAGCTGACATTCTGACACTGAGCCACACCTGCCATATAGCCCCTGCTTCGGCCAGCCAGTAGGCCGTTTCCTGTTCAAGCTGTGGCAGCCTCCTGACAGACATGCTGACTTCTAATTCTCAAATACTATCTCATGTATCCTCGGTTTGAAAGATGTTGGGAACTTTCTTGGATCTCCTCTCTGGATCCAAAGGAGATGGGAGGGTGGGGATGGTGGGACGGGGGTCTCTCAGGCCTGGTCATCTTATACACATAGCACCACAATTTCTCCTCTACTGAGGCAACCATCTTCATCCAGAGCTCCAGGCAAGGTGTGCAAACCCCTCCCAGCCCCCCTTATCAGTGATCCCCAAAATCAACTGGGGTCTCTACCCAGCCCAGGCCCAGGAACTAGCCCAATTCAGGGAGCAGTCATCTTGCTGTCCTTGCACCCTTTCTCTCCAGGCTCCTCCCCCATCAGTTTTCTTCTTTCCAGTATATTGGAAAATTATCTTTTTGTCACACCCTAAATATTCTCTATTCTGTGGCTTATAGTAAATCTTTCTTCAGTCCTCTAACCTCTTAATATTTTAAGGGAATAGTTAATATTTTAAGGAAAGCTTCCGATTTCTCTTTCAACAATCCTAAGTACTGCGAGTGAATGCCTTGGCTTTGCACTACTACTGTCTCTGAAATTAGCTTCAAGAGCATGTTTGGAATTCAAAAATGGAACATTGCCTCCTTTGTTGTTGGCTGGGTTCTGCCCTGCCCCTGAAGCAATAGGTGTCATGATTCCATGGGCGGGGACTACTGGGAATTAAAAATGCAGGAGAGTTTCAAAATATCACGCCTTCTTGGCCCCAGATTTTTTTTTTTTTAATTCCTAATTCCAAAAGCTACGGTAACAAAATAGCATTGGGCACATCTGTTCTCTAACACATCTTGGCTAGGCAATGGCCTAGAGCATGTCACGGGAATACACAAGCAGGAACATTCACAAACAGGTGAAGCTGTATCATCACCCTGATTCACAGGGTGAGTGAACATTCCAACCTCAGCAAAAAGAAGGCTTTGCCACTGTCTGCAATGAGCAAGGTTGTTCTGGAGAGAGGTGAGGGGAAGGACAACAGGGGAGGCTGACATGAATGACAGAAGCCATGGATGAAAAAAATCTTCTATGTGACTGCCTGTGAGTTGATCATTAAATATTAACTAGTAGTTTCCAGTATCAACCTTAGATAATAAGAGCCATTGTTCTAGCTCTCTACAATTAATTAAATGCTTTTCTGTCCATCGTCTTATATGATTTTCTCTGCAAAATAGAGTTATAGTAATCCAATTTCCACTCAAAGAACCTGAGGCTCACCGACTTTCTTAAAACCAAAAAGTGGTGACAATAGAAATTAAATTCATACCTCCACACTCTCTAACAGAAGGAATATTTATGTTCTTCATCCTTATAGGCATTAATTCTCTTGTCTTAAAATTACTCCTGATTTTTATCCCATGGCTTATAATTATTTGTTTATGATGTTTATTCTTCACAAATATTGGTAGACTGCAAGTGTCACTAACTTGTGCAGGCTCCTCCCAGACATTGTATAACAAAATTACTTTGTTGTATGTTAATCCATCAAGTCAGCTCACCTTCATGTTGCTGTCCCCCCTGGAATTACCTCCAATTTTGAGGAAGCCTGCACTCTTCATGAAATGCCACATGGGGTCTGCCTATTTATTAGCCTCCGTTTATTTCCTAAAGAAGGTATTTTCCTTTGTCATTCAAGGAAATATTCAAAATTATCTAACGTCCCAATTCCTTTACTACCCAGATTGTTCTACGTAGGACTCTCCTTTCCAATGAACGTCCTATGCTTGGGTTAGATCTCACCACCTTTCTTTTTGGCAAAATGCACATTATCAGCTATTTTTACTTAGCAAATTAAATCATATCAGTAACGATTAACTTTTGCTGCCTAATAACTCCAAATTGTAATGGCTCCAAACAACAACAGTCATTTATTTAGCTCACCACTCTGCAGCAATTTGGGCTGGGCATAATTGAGTAGTTCTGGTCTTAGCTCTGCTCAATCAATGCACCTGCAGTCACCTATCAGGTCAGGTAGGATCCAGTTGGTCTAGGATGACCTCAGCTGGAATGGCTGTTTAGACTTGTTCACAAAGCAATTGAGCAGAATTCTAAAGGTCGAGGCTTTGAACAGGCACGCCATCATTTCTGTCACATTCTATTGGCTAAAGTAAATTTTAAGGCCAGCCAAGATTCAGGATTGGGTAAAGAGATTCCATCTCTTGATGGAGATGCTACAAAATTACATTGCAGAGAACATAAAATGGGGAGATTTGAACAATAGGGATGGTTTTTGTAATCAATCTACCAAAGTATCTATGACTGAAAATGGCCAAACACAAAATGTATTAAGTTTTAACTACATTACCTCCTGTGCTAGGCTCCCCTTACATAAATATACATTTAACCATTCCACGACCAATGTACTTACTTGGTAACATCAAAGAAGTATTTAATTAAAATGAGTTCAATTAGAATTTGCTAAACATTTTTTAGGTGTGTAATGCTAGTCATTGAGACTAGTCATGGAAATTTATAAGCAAATGAGAAAGTCACTACCATTCAGAAGCTTGAAATCTAATAGATGAAACAAATAGGTAAATACATGTAATGACAGACAGAGGGCACCATGGGGTTACAGAGGAAGGGCACATCACTTAAAGCAAGTGTCCCAGAGAAAGCTGTAGAATGTCAGGTATCAGAGAAACTCAAAAAGATGAGAAATATTGCATTCTATGTGTGTGAATAGATAACACTGAATCCATAGCTTCTAGCCTTTGTCGGAGGGTCAAGAAATTACTGACAGACTTGGGTTACCATGAATAGCATGTTTGATACTAGGGACTTTCAATAAGGTACCATTAAACCGATTCTGCCCACCAATCTGCTTGTATTACCTGTGTGTAATGATCCCAGGTAAACCTTAGTCTTTGTCCTCTGCCTAAATATCACATAGTCAGTGTTTCTCATTTTCTGTCTCTCCGCATTCCTCACTGCTCAATGTATGTTCAACATCCATGTTCCTCCATTTTTAGCATTTAGAATCCCAGGGCTAGTTTGTCCTCAGTACTTAGATGTGACTTCTACTTCAGTTGCCTCAAGTAGTTAAGTATTCATCATATTTTTGAAGTCCCAATGCTGGTCATACATTCATTCATATGATGACTTATCCAGGGCTGAATATGGCTTACAACTACTATAGAGTAGTAAACAAGATAATTACAGCCTCTATCCTATGACTCTTACCATCTATAGAAAAAGACTGATACTAAAGCAGGAATTACACAAGGGATTTTCAATTATGGTTGTATGGCCTATATAAGGTGGTATGAGAACAAAACAAGAAACATTTAGTTAGTCAGCTGACAGATGAGCAGAAATTAACCCCAAAAGAAAGCTGGAGAGATCCAGGGGAAGTGTCTCAGGCTGAGGACACCACATGTGCCAGGGCTGGGTGGGGAGGAGCCTGGCATGTTGGAGGAGCAGGCAGGCAGCCAATGTGGCTGAATCCAAGTGAGCAGGGAGGAGATCATAGGAGATGGGGCTGGGGGCACAGAAAATATGCAGTCTGCTGGACTGGATCCACCTCTCTGCATGAAGACACTTATCCAAAACCGTGTCATGCTTAGGATGCATCCAATTTCAAAATTAATCCAAACATACAATTTTCTATTTCATTTGCAGTTTATCATTCAAAAAGTATCTAGCATCTCGACCCACTGACTTACCTTCAATTCTGACTGATCCCAGGTTCTTGAATATTTTCTTAAAATAAGGTTGCACCAACTTTGATCAGGAACCGAGTAGAGTTCCTAGGACGTAAAATATTTTACAGAATTCTAAAGATTAAAAACATCTCCGGGACACAGAATAAAGGATGGTAAATAAAACAGAGCTAGAATCTAGTTTACTCAGCTTTCTCCCTCTTTAAGGATGTTCAGGCTAAAAGTTATTCTCTGCCTCCTTATCCTTGGAATCTGGACATTCCAGGGATTCCACCAATCCCCCCTCTGTGCTACTCTCCAAAGCCTTTCTTTGTCTCTAATATTCTGCTTTAAATTCTCTTTAGAACTTGGAGCAAATGTGCTTCACATGCAAATATGTGGCTGTTTCTGCATGCAAAATGAAGTTGAAAATCAAAGCTATAAAAACAAAAATAGAAAACCTTAAAAACCCGAACACTGGGCACACATTGGTTAGGAGTGTCTACGTGCTGTGTTTGGGGACTGTGGGGAGTTTGGTGGAAAGCAAACCCAGAACGGGGACTCAAACTAATTCCTACTTCTCCGACGTTCACGTATTTGATCAGATTGAGTTTTTCCCCCCTTTTTTCCTATATTCTATCCAGCAGAAGAATTAATGCACAACCACTCTTCTGCGCCCTGTATCTCCTGTGCTGCCCCTTCTCTAAACCAGCAGTAAAACCACCCTATTCTAAACGCACGGCCGTTGTGGGGCTCCCCACCATAACACACAACTTCATCCTTTGTTTAGTTCAG
Organism: Indri indri; assembly: GCA_004363605.1. Classification (NCBI taxonomy): domain Eukaryota; kingdom Metazoa; phylum Chordata; class Mammalia; order Primates; family Indriidae; genus Indri; species Indri indri. The sequence goes on along the minus strand of RJWJ010000129.1, from coordinate 44,393 downwards.
TATCATTTTTCCTACACTTACTCAGCATGTGACGCTTTGGTCCACACTGTTCAATCCACCTGAGTTTAAAGAAAACCTGTGTAAACTTTGAGGTCAAAAGTTTCTGAACCACTCCTTTTCCCACGAGGTCACTTTATCTGAGAGTGTGATGCCATTTATTATCAATTTTGAGTTGAAAACATGATGTTGAATTAAAACACTTTCCATTTTCAGAGCTCAGTTCCTACCCTGAGTTCTGTTATTTTAAAACTTTAGCTAAAAATGTCCCCGAGGTGACTGAGTTTTCTCCATCCCCTGGGGAAGCTGCTGTGAATGACTTTTCACAATGCCTTTTCTGAGAGTCGCCAAGTCCGCTTTTTGCAACCTAAGTGTTATAAGCTTAAATGCATGCCAGGGGCATTCAAATAAAAGGAATGAAAATTCTAAATGGAAAGTTTTAAAATGAATAAAGAGACAGAGAAAGCTGAACCAAAAGCGGTAGTGTAAGAACCGGTTCTCCACGGCCCCAGGAACAGAGAGGCAGAGTCACCGAGGATGCAAATGGCAAAGGAGTTTATTTTCTAGCTCGAGCTAGGGTCCAAGTCCCAGAGCACCAACGCAGTGGCCTCCCTATGAACCAGGACCCCGCCCTGGGGTGAAGGTGAAGCTTTTATACTTTCTTTTGTACACGACACATCAGTGGCACACGACACGCAGGTTCCACATGACGCGTTGGGCACACCATCCCCCCTTCCCCCCTTAGTTCATTGGTTCCTTTGAAAGTGGTGGTTGGTTTTGACTCTTGATTGGTTGGCTCCAAGCCCCGGGATTTTCAATTTTCGCGCCGGCGCCAGTTTTGGTCCGCGTTTCGGTTCCGGGGAAACT
>RJWJ010000129.1:31782-43429 GCA_004363605.1 Indri indri | reverse complement strand
TGCGGTTACAGAAGCAAATGGCATTAGTTAGAATCAAAGAGAATACATTTTTCTAATCTAAAACAGTTTCTGTTTCACACAAAACAAAGTACATTTTTCTACTATCAATTCCTGCCTTTCAGTAGTAAAGTGAAAACAAAGCTTGGAGTTCTAATGTCACCCCAAGCAGTGGGACCCTAAGCGAGCCGCCCCGTTTCCAGTTCTAACACAGGGACTTTGTGGCATTCTTTCGGAGATGAAATGAATTGGCATGTGTTAAGCACCTGGTACACAGTTGGTACTCAAGCTTCTTGCCTTGCTTCTTGCCTGTAGCTTTCCTAATGTCTAACTAGCCAGAATGATAAGACAGGGAGTCTTATAAATGTTCTGCTTTTTAAATCAACTCATGGAGATCCATTGATTTATACAGTCAATTATAAGTGTGAGCAACAGCCAGGTAGGCAAGTTACTTCAGGAAGAAAAGAAAATTCTCCGGTCACTGAAGTGGTAATTAGCAAGTATTGCGGGGAGAAAGGGGGGAAGAAGAGAAAGGAGGAGGAAAAGGCCTCATGCAGCAAATTGCCTTTAATTACCCTTAAACGTTTTCTCCTCTTCTTTTGATGCCCTAAGACCCCCTGCAGTTCCAAAATAAAATAAGCCTGAGTTTTGTTTTGCTCTTTTAAATAGGAACATAATAGCCACTGTGGAAACATGTTCTTAATCAAAGGTATTAAACTCCTGGCTGCTCTTCTCCATTTGAAATTGCCTGGGTTCATTATTATCAAGGGGAAGAGAAGTCTAGTCACCATTTAGCTCCCTTCTTAGTAAATTAAAATATTAATTACAAAATACGTTATTTTTATCTTATATCTTAAGCTATTAGTTACTGTGGCTGGGAAAAAAAGCAGCCTCATTTTGTGCTGAAGTAATTTTCCTAACAAAGCCATTCATAGTTACTTTCTACTTCCTAGAAATCAAATCAGTACATGAAATGCTGCATTTTGAGAGCCATCTGAAAAAATTAGATAGCAACTTCATTTATTTTTTGTCTCAGAGATAAGTGTGCAATTACAGTTGCTGTGTCCGTGCACTCGGGCCGTGTGACCGCTCTGACTGGGCCGTTTGCTGAGCGAGGGGCGCAGCCAATGCCAGGCAGAGCTAGAGAGGAAAGAAAGAATGTTTCCCTTTCATTTCCGCTGCACAATGCAGCAATCGATCTTATGCCCGTAGACACAAATGCTCAATCTCTGGGAAAGAGGCAAATAAAGCCACAGAATAGACATTAGAGCCAACTAAAACCCTCATTATCTGCCTCTTCAAAGACTCGAATTATCAGCAAGGTATTGAGGCGACGGTAGAAAACACAGGCTAGTGGCCAACAAACCCACTAAGCATATGAAGATTACCTGGTACCGCGGGACCTGAAGTCATCACAAAATAAACTAAAGATGGAGTCTTTTTTACAGGTGAGAGTGATATACAGTAATTTTGCATTTAGGGGGTATCTTTGAAGGGAAAATCTAAGAGCCATCATCCCCCTTGCAAAATATATACTCCTTTTGCTGCTACTTGCATGGTGCCTGAAATTAGATTTTTTTACCCCTACGCATTTGGAAGGATATTCAGTTTAGGAGGTCACTATTTAACTTCAGAAACAGCTAGAGAGATAAGCCTTTACAGCCAACACCATTTATTAAGTGCTCACTATGTACTAAGTACTTTACATATATTATTTTCATGATCGTTACAATAAGCTTATGATGTAGACATTTTTTACAGCCCCATGTTAATCAAGTGAAAACTGAGGCTTAGAAAGATTCAGGAACTCGAACAACTGGCAAGTGATACAGGGAAGATGTAAATCCAGGTGTCTGATTGTAAAGCCCTTGCTCTTACTCCATCGGCTTCTATCTGATAGTGTGTTTTGGGTAGTGGTGGGCAGGGTGCTGAGGCTTTTGAAAACAAAAAAGAGTACCAAAAGGGGGAGTGAAGGGACATCAGAAAACAGGGAGAATCAGCCCCAGATATGCCCTCTGAAGAGCGAACCCCTTTTTATCAGATTTGCATTGAGGAGAATTAATGCTTGGCCTGCTCATCTCTCCCACCAAACATCATCCAAACGAATTTCTTTTTTGGTCTCTGTGGATCTGTCTCACTGAATTGCACAAAACCCACAGTCCCTGTGGATGAGCAGGGCAGTTAATTCTTTTACATGCGCTCCTGTGTGTCCTTAGGGAACTGGGGGGCAAGCTCACTGGTCTCAACACATCAAGGACCCTGGGAGGCAGGAGAGCACAGGGCAATGGGGCAGGGCGTGGGTCCACTGCCCATCTGTGCAGCTAAAGGTAAACCACTCAACCCTCTGTGCCTCAGATTCCTCACTGAAAAATGGAATTGAGAACAGTGCCTCCTTTACAGAACTGCAAGGACTAGCAGAGAGAAAAGGTTGAATGGATGTTGTAGTAAATAATATGCCATTATTTGATTTAACTGGGCAGAATAGCATTCCTCAAAGGTGTTCTGTAAAGCAGTGCCTAAGCCATGTAAATTTGAAAAATGTTAACTACCCTGACCTGTTCTTGCAAATGCACAATGTACCTTAGCATTTAAAAGACTCCTGGCTGGTGCGCTGTGGCTCATGGCCAGCAATCCTAGCACCTTGAGAGACAAAGGCAGGAGGATTGCTTCGGGCCAGGAGTTTGAGACCAGCCTGAGCAATATAACGAGACCCCAACTGTACAAAAAATAGAAAAATTAGCTGGATGTGGTGGCACATACCTGTAGTCCCAGCTACTCAGGAGGCTGAGGCAGGAGGATGGCTTGAGCCCAGGAGTGCGAGGCTGCAGTGAGCTATGATCCTGCCACTGCACTCCAGCCCGGGCGACAGAGTAAGATCCTGGCTTAAAAAAAAAAAAAAAAAAAAAAAAAAAAGACTCCCCCCACCCCGCCTCAAACCCCAGCCAAGAAACCTGTTTTCACATATTTAATATGTTCCTTCCATGAAGCACACCTGAGGGATGAGTGCTCCAAAGAACGTTAACGCTGAACTATGGGAATACTAAACTAGGACAAAGCAATGTGAATGCTAGTGCATTGAACTGCATGGGTTTTACTGCAAATGTTACAGGCAGAAAGGCAGTGTAGAAAGGATTCATACTTGGGAACCAAAACTCTTTTTTGGATTCAAAACTCAGCTGGTCACTTAAGAGAACAGCCTTGAACAAGCTGCTCATTTTTTAAGTCTTGTAAGCACACCCCAAGGGCCACTCGGACTGTAGGGTGAGGCTAGCTGAAGGGAAGCCATTTTGTTCCAGTGTGCTTTCCATTTGTTCTGTCTTAAAAGTGTGGAAAAGCTGCTGCTTCCTTACACAGCTGCGGGGCACAAGATTAGAAAACGACCTTGAGGAAAAACAGATCAAAGAGTCCGGAACAGGCCAAGCGCAGACTGCTGATGACAAGATCCACCAGACAACCTATTATTTGGTGATAACCATCCAGCAAGCAGAGTTGACTTGCACAGAGCTTGCTTTCTGCCACCAACCCCCTTTACTCCTTCCCTTTATAAGTTGCTTGGTAAGCAGAGGAGATGAGACTTTGAGACAATAGTCTGTCATCTCCTCAGGCTGCCAGCACTTGAATAAACCACCTCTCCTTCCCCAACACTTGCTTCTCGTGTCTGGCTCTCGGGTGGCAGGCAGCCGAACCTATGCCTGGCAGCAGTCTCAGTTTCTACATGCATGTCTATGAGTCTGTCTTGCCGAAGATAGGGATCAGCCTTATTCATCTTTGAATTTTCAACATCTATCTCAGAGCCCACATCTTTGCTAGTGCTTGGAATGTTTGTAGAATGAAAGAATGAAGGCCCATCATGGAAGTAGACAACACAGAATGGATGATCCAGTGAAAACTTACCACCAACTCAATTCAATTCAATCCCATACACTTTTGCTGAGTCAATGCCAAGTCCTCCTGGGAGCAGACACTGGAACCCAGTTAGGAATACGACTGAGAAATACATAGTGAGAGGAAGCTGAGCAGGGACCATCTCAGAAAGCAATGTAGGCCTGATGAAAACTTAGCCGGCCCAGTGGGGAGCCCCAGAGCAAAGACTACCCTTTTGAGGCATCCCACATACAGTAGAATGGTCACACTCTAGTTCTCCTACCATGATCAGTTATTGGCTAGAAGCTGCTTGGAAGAGTATAGCCTCCACTCTAAGGCTGCAACAGCAGATCCCCAGGACACCGCAACTGGAGACTATCCACTAACTGCATTCCTTGCAGCTGAATGGGAAGTTATTTGTTGAAGCAAGATCCAGCAGTGCACCTCTATGGTTGCCACAGTGAATCTCTTCTCTGTGCCAAACTCAGTAGGTAGAGATAAGGCTTAACCTGAACACTAGAAGAGTCTGTAGTTTGACAGGGAAATTAAACAATTACTTAAGTATATCCAAGAAAGCAGGACATGGATGGTTCTCTAAGGAAAGAAAAATCTGCCATGGGGTGATTGATTAACCATGTCTGCCGTGGACAAAGAAAGAGATAGCAAGTGTGCAAATACACATATTTGCCATTTCTGGCCTACCTCCCCTCTCTGCCAACGTAAGTCTCTCTCAAGGTGCAGTTGAAGCCTGGATATTTTCCATAATTTTTAAAAATATTTCTATCCCCAAAGCTCTGTCCTTTCATAACTAGCTACAACATTTATTACCTTCTCATAATGTATCACTGAATTTACATTTCCTGAATTATCCTCCAATTGTTTCTTTCTATCACAGCTGGCCTCACTAACCAAACCATAAACAGTTTGGCAGCAGAGATGGTATCTCATATTTTTCCACCCTTCCCTTTTTTGAATAGCCCCATACCATGTAACACACTATAGAAAAAATACTGGTTGGTCAACATCTACATTTGGATATCTGGATCCATTGACTAGATTCACAGTTTCAGAGGAAATCAGAAACCTCATTGAAGGAATCCAAATGTATTATTTATTTCCTTTAGAATGAATGCTCCAAAATAAAGGAGTGAGCACCATTCTCAATTGAGATGTCTCTATCTCTACAGTTGTATGTTTCTGCTTCATATATTTGCTTCATTAGCCCTGCTATCCTCTGGCAGCCATAAGGTGTCTAAGGAGGAAACTGGAGGCTTGAGGAACATTTCTATAATGTCTATCCATTCTGTCCCACCATCCTTTGACATATACAACTCTAATTTTATAATTTAATATAATTTGCAGTGCAAGCACAACTTCAAGCATCTTTGCCACCAGCACCCATTCCAATAATACTACAACCACCAAGCCCCACAAACAGAAATTCTAGAGCTGCTTCTGCCACTTTCCTCTGAAATTCATGCAGATAATAGAGTGCGGGCTCTAGTTCTATTTTCTCTGTCAAAAATCCTCCAGGGACTGGGAAAGTCAACTCTACTTCCCTTAAATTCTCCACTTCTGCTATTTTGGTTGGCATCCAACCTAGCTCCAAGGATCAACTTTCTAATTAACTCTCTGTGGAAAGAAACGAAATGTATCAGGGAAAAAAAAGGTTGAGATGAATCATAATTTCGTTTTACAAAGCAGTTTGCCTTCTAATACATCTGGCTTTATTTACCAGAAAAAAAAAGATGTTTGCTTCCAAATTTACGGAAGTTGAGTCTACTCATTCAAATTAGTTTATATATATTTTTTTCATTGTAGCTAACATGGCCAGCTTGCCAGTTCATAATGTTCACAATGTTCAAAGTAAATAATAGCTTTCATGAAAATCTCTTTAAATCCTTATCCTAAAAATTAGTCCTCATTCACATTCCATATGTTTACGTGGTCACAATTGCCATCCTTATTTTAAAGCTCACTTAAAAGAGCCTCAGACAGTAAGTGATTTGCTGGAGGTCGCAGTGAATCCAGGGTGAGTCAGGAATAGAAGCCAGCTGTTTAGACTAGCCGCCCCGTGCTCTAATCACCTCGACAGCATTCATTCCCACACACCCCATTAGTACAGAGACACTCGTCCCAGAGCCCTGTCCGATTCATCTTCTATAAAAGAGGTTGAAAAAAGGCTCAAACACCCCTCTCACTTCTCCAATTTGATTTTAACTCATTGCAAATTCTCCTTACCAAGGCAAAGTATAGACATTTAGTCATTTTCAGATCAAATAATCTATTTAGTAAATTGGCAGGCTGTTTTCTTATTTCATATAAAACTATCCCTGTAAATGCTCAACATTTTGCAAATCACATGTGTGGAAATGTTTTTTCTCACTTTATATCTTGCTGGTGTGAGTTTGGTGAGTGTTCCCTACATGCTAGACATTGTGTTAACTATTACAGACACAAAGCACAGTCGTTGGCTTCAAGAAGTTTACCATTTATTGTGGAAGACAAACGATTAAGCAGGAAATCCAGTATATAGTCTCATTATAGGGGTATGTACCAAGTGCTAAAGAAATTCACAAGAAGGGTATTTAATCCCATTTTAAGGCACAGGAAAATTGCTTAGAAGCTGAGTCCTCAAAGAGGATACTAGCCAGGTGTTATGAGTTGAATTGTGTCCTAAAAATGATATGTTGAAGTCCTAGCCTCCAATACTTCAGAATTTGACCTTATTTGGTAATGAGGTCTTACCAGAGGTAATCAAGTTAAAATGAGATCATTAGAGTGGACCCTTATCCAATGTGCTGGTGTCTTCATAAAGAGGAAATTTGGACACAGAGACAGACACACACCGAGGGAAGATGATGTGAAGACACACAAGGAAAATGCCAGTTGAAGACAGAGGATTGGAGTGATGCAGTTACAAACCAAGGAATGCCCCAAATTGCCAGCAACCACTAGAAGCTAGAAAGAAGCAAGGAAGGATTCCCCGATCAGTCTCGGAGGGAGCAGAGCTCAGCAGACACTTTGATCTTGGACTTCTAGCCTCCAGAACTGTAAGACAGTAAATTTCTGATGTTTTAAGCCACCCAGTTTGTTGGACTTGTCATAGCAGCCATAGGAAACTAACACACCGAGAGAGGGGGGAGCATCCCAGGTAAGAAATATCAAAGGGACAAAGCCTAGAAACAAAATGTTCCCCTATGGCTGCTTTGAGTTCAGCATGGTGGAAACCTGAGAGTAGGAGCAAGGGAATGATGGGCGCTGGGACAGGTCAGGGAATCTGGACCAGCTCTTGGGTGCTCTGTGTACCACACTGAGCCTGTCCTTTGCTATCATGGAAACTATGCAATCCCCAGTGTTTCTGCTATGGAGGGAAAAGTTCCTGGATGTTGTGTGTTCAGTACATCTGCTGATAAGCTTTACACCCTGCATTTCCTCTGCAGTCAGCGGCTTGAAGCATCAAAGCTTCTGTTTCAGCACCACATCAAAACTCAGGAAGCTTTGAAGTTCATCCAAACACCCAGCCCTTGCTGAAAGAAGACACTCGCACTCTAGAGACAAGGATTGAACTGTCTCAAGGATCCCTCTGAAAATAACTTTCAGATAAGTGTTCCTTTATTTACATCCTGGAATGTCCTTTACTGTTCCAGGTCTACTCCAGCCAGAAATACAAGACTCTATGTCAACTTTATCTAAGGGAGGGCAGCAGCCACCATGGGTTACAAGGCAAGTGGGCCAGGACCCTGGCACTCATGCCGCAAACAGCACCATCGCCTTCTGCCTCACAAAGACACATCTAAAGCTGTTACCCTGGGCCATGCAAACCTGCTCCCTCAGGAATGGGCTAAAATTAGCAGCTTCAATTCTTCTTTGAAATAGCTCCACACTGAAGAAGGCATCTTTGACCAGACTTCCCATGAAGTCCAGCTCAGCACATTTCCTGCCAGACACTAAAATAAATACAATCCACCAATTGGAGAAGTCTGGTTATGGGGAAAGTGTACAACTAAACAGAACTGAGAAAGGGAATGGGAAGGAAGAGGCATCCTTCAGGAAGGTGTGTGAACAGTCATGAGCTCCCTGTTTCCCTGGACGTGGGTGGGATGCCCCCTTAATGAGAGGAGCTGCCTTGTGGAAACACAGCAGAGAACGTATGCCGATAAAGCGTCAAACGCTGGGGAAGCTTCGTTTTACAGTTCAGCTACTGAGTCAGTGTTTAGAGAAAAAGTGTCACATTTCAACTTCGTTATGCAGATTGAGCTCCTATTCGAGAGGCTCGGGGGCTAGAGGTGCGAGTACTGGGGCAGAAAACCGAATTTTCCTCCACCCTCCACACATACATGTTGAGTTTGAATTTTTCTGGATTTTGGTTGTAGTTGGATTTGCTTGCTTTGTTTTCCCTAAATTGAAACTAAGGAAATTTAAATGTGAATTTATTGCTAGGTGCTGCACCAAATTGTACAACATCCAAAGAGCAATGGATTTTATTTAGTATTACAGTAACTTTTACTCCTAGTAATCTGCACTCGCCTTCTCTAATACCTCTAGATAGAATTTTCCCTTCCTCCCTCTCATGAGTCTCATGTGTCCACTGTTTCGTGACACGCTTACCCCCACTTTGTTGCGATTTGGTGTCATATCTCTCCCAAGGCAACAACTGCAACTTAATTATCTTTGAACGCCCAGCTCTGAGCATGGAATAGATGTATCATTAATTCTTTGCAAATTAATTATTAGCATACCTCTTGGACAATGACAACACTGCAAAGCCAAGTTTGTCATTGTGGATAATCATTGCTTGTCCTGAGAGTTAGACCAATACTTCTGCCTGTGATTGCTAAGAACACAATGGGACACATTTATAGCCACCCAGAGAATGCTCTCCTGTCACCCAATTCCAAGCTTTCTCACCTTTGATTCTTTCTTTTTACAAGTCTTCGTCATATGGTACTATTCCCTAGCACACAGAAAATAGCTCAACAGATAAGCAGCTTAGAAGACGCTATTTTACACATTAAAACATAGACGCTGCAACATTACATGTTTTATAGTATATGGATGTTAATATACAAATAGTTTAATACTGTATTTATATAAACTCTACATGGTAAACATAATTACTACTCTTTATTGAAATTCGTTCTTTGTAAAATGCAATAAACTCCTTTATAATTATGGTAGTTTGACTGATAATAGTTTGTCTTAGGAATTCAAAGCATTTAATTGGCTTTCCCATCTACCCACTTTAACACTCTCCTCATCTGGGAGTTTGGAGACAAGGCCTTGTTCTCATTTACCCAAAGGGAAAAGAGAGCATGAGGCAGTGACTGGGTTTAAAAAGCAGTGCTCCAGAACCACTCTGGAGTGAACATGCAAATTTTAGCAAAAGGTAGGCCCTCCTTGCCTTTCATCCAAAAGGCATTTTGTTAGGGGAATAGAGTAAAATCTCTGTTAATGAAGAGGACATACTCAAACAGCATACTTTATTGTCAGAAACTTTACTACCAGAGCTTGAAGTATATGAGGCATTAGGGATATATTTTAGAATGTCAGTAAAGGAACCAATTATGGTCTGATTCAATTATATCATCGACACTACCTGAAGTAATATCAAATGTTCTAGAAATTAAAATTATGATCCAGACAGTCTTATGGCAAAAGCAGAAGTAAAGTTTGGGTTTGGGGAGGTCTGGAAACAGAGAATTTATCAGATAGGCTTCCGGTGTTAGAAGAAATAGGTGCAGGAAGTGAAAATATATGACCCAGTGGCCCCATCTGAAAACCTCCAACCTCTACCCAGAAACTGGAAATAAGTCTTCCAGAAGCACAACTATATCTAAACTTTCTTACTTTTGTCCAACAAAAGCTAGCAGTCATCCAAAGGGAGAGAGTCATCATGAGCTAGTTTTTGGAAGTTCAGCTACTCAAGAGAGAAGTGTAGGATGGTGGGAAGAGAAGACAGATTTGGGGACCAGACAAGCCAGAGTAAGACTTTCACTTACTCACTGTGTAAATTTGTATAAATTGCCTCACCCACGGGAGCCTCTGTTTTCCTCATTAATGGAATAAAGGCAATAATATTCACCTTACAGGTGGGTGTGAAAATTGGAGATCATGTATATAAAGCACTTAACATGGTGCCTGACAAATACCAGGTGTTCAATAGAAGGGAGCTATTATTATAGCTAGACTATTAAATTACATTTGCCATCAGCATAGACTTGTAGAAAATGAGATTCAGTAGTATTTATGCCCAAAAGCAATTTGTCCCCTATTAAAAGAATTTCAAATGTCAGCAAACAAAAGGGGGAAAAGTCCTCTTTTTATATAACAGAAAAAGATATGTAAAAAGTAAGTGACTGAAAGATTAAAACAACATTAAAATGTAATAAATCAATCTATCACCAAGAAGTGTAAATTGTAGGTACTTTACTCTGTCCAATTTTTGTTTTACTAGGGAAGGGAAAGGACAGTAAAAGCAAGAAAATAAAAGGAAGAGAAGAAAAGAATCGCAACCTGAAGAACAAGAGAAATCAGAAAGAGGAGAATGAGAGTACTGACATTGAGTTTAAATAATTAAAATGATTAAAGATAAATTTAGGGAGAAAAAACAGGAGGTAAGAACTGTTTCCAATACTATGAATATTACATTTTTGATTTCTAAATTTTCCTAATTGAAACAACCAGCATGCTAGATAAAACATAAAAGAGTTTTTCATTGTATTGTTTAGCAGACATGATAATAAGGAATCTGTAGAAATAAAAACAAAGTAACAGGACCCTGGAGTGAAGCAGATTCCAAGTTTGGCTTTTGCCCTGAGGGTTTCTGCCAAGCCTTGGAAATCGTGGGCTTCATATTTGACAGACATAGTACGGTCAAAGAAGATAAAATCCAAGGTGGTCCAAGGAAGAGAATCTAGTAGAAGATACTTGCAATGACTGAAATCACAAGTTTCTACCCTCAATGTAAGAGTAAACTTGAAATAAAATATGCTATATAGTAGTGACCAGCAAAGAGAATTTCATAACATAATCTTAGTCGTGAGTGGTTGATATCAAAAATTTCCCCTGGCAATTTGTAAATGCAACTGGCCCACATAGAGGTTAGTAGTCTAAATTTGTGTTGCATATATGATCATTAAATATAGAAACGGATAACTTAATTTAATTTAATTTAAAGTTCTAGAGTTAGTAAAGGCTAACAGGTAACTGCCAAAAGCAGATATAAATCCTCTAAAGGAATTAAAATTCAAAATAATCCTTGGAGAATAGCACAGAATCTATAAGGTATACAGAGAATATACCACCCACAGTAAAAATATCAGAAAACCATACCTGAAGAGAAGGGACTATGAATGAGAATCAGGAAAAACAATAAATAAGATATATCCATAAGAACTTCAGAAATTGATCTCATACACAGAATATGCAATGAATAACATTGATCTGTTTAAATAAAAAAAGCATGAAAACATTATCAGTGAATGAGAGATCATGAAGAATAACCAACCATATTTGAAAAAGAATCAAAATAGAACCACTATAAAAGAAAAATAGAATTATTTAAGGTAAAGAAATCAATGGATGCCAGCCTGAGCAAGAGCGAGACCCCATCTCTACCAAAAATAGAAAGAAAATTAATTGGACAGCTAAAAATATATAGAGAGAAAAAATTAGCCGGGCATGGTGGCACATGCCTGTAGTCCCAGCCAGTCGGGAGGCTGAGACAGTAGGATTGCTCGAGCCCAGGAGTTCGAGGTTGCTGTGAGCTAGGCTGACGCCACGG
>RJWJ010000129.1:0-31682 GCA_004363605.1 Indri indri | reverse complement strand
CAAGAAATCAATGGATGGATTAAACAGTAGAATAGATATAACTGAAGAGAAAATTGGTGAACTAGAAGATAAATTTTTTAAAAAACAATCAAGAATGTACTTAAGGGGGCAAAGAAATAGAAAATGTGGACACAGATTGGCAAAAATAAAAATGAGACAATTTAATCAAAGTTCCAGATAGAATTAATAGGGAAATGGGAAAGAGATAATATTCAAAGAAATAATGGCTGGGAAATTTCCAGAATTGATGAACCAATACTGATAATCAGATGCAGAAGCCAAAAACCCCAAATAGAAAATTATAAAGATGTGATGTGACACCTAGAAAAATAAAAATGAAACTGTAAGGTACGAAGTAAAAAAGAAGAACTTAAATGCAGCCAGAAAAAAATAACAGCTTATCTACAAAAACCTAAGGCAATTAAATTGATGGCTGACATCTCTATATCACTGACAGCAGTCAGAGACAGTGAAATATTACTAATATCATTAATACTTTGAGAGAAAATAACTTTCAGCATAGAGTTTTATCTACGTTGGAATATGGAAGCAATCTTTCAAGAACACAGTGGAGGGGAGAAAAAGACATTCTCAGAAAAATTAAACTGATACTTCATTACCAAACAAAAAAAGGTCTTTGCTAAGGGAAATTGCAAAGGATCTTCTTCTACAAAGGATTTATCTAGGCATGATATTCTTATAATTTCCTGTTTGGGATTCTTTGGACTTCCTACATCTGATCAATTGCATTGCTTCATCAATTCTGGAAATTTTAAGAGGAAATAATCCAAGAATCATGAAGAAATACTAAAAATTTTATTGGTAAATATTATGTATTGTAAATATATAAACATATAAGTGAATATTGACCATTGAATTGTACATTTCTTGTGTGTCTCTTCAAATTCTCTTTGCCATACCTTTGATTTCAGCTACAGCTGCACCAACCAACTGTATGCAGACTTCACTCAACTTCACATGGCTGCAGCCTGACAGCCCTGCACCTTTCACTTCCTGCCCTGGCAATTCTCACACTTGCTCAACTCAAGACTAGAAAGCAACTAATGCCCCAAAAGATAACCAGAATTTTTGACCCTTTTGACACAGTATACTCCAGTGTATCTACAACCACAATCAAGGTATACAGCATTTCGATCATTCCAAAAAGTCCCCTCCTGCCCCTTTGCAATTAACTGCTACCCTCTACTTTCAAATCCAGGAAGTCACTGATCTTCTCTGTCTTTCCTGAACATTCAAATAAACAGAATTAAACAGATAGGCTTTTTTATACCTTGCTTTTTTCACTGTAAGATGTTTTTAAAATCTGTCTGTATTTTTGCCTATTTTAGTAGCTGGCTTCTTCTTATTGCTGATACCATTCCATTGTACGACTATACCACAATTTGCTTACCCAGTTACCTGTTGATGGATGTTTGAGATTTTTCAGTTTAGGACTACTACGAATAAGGCTACCAAGAATATTTATTTATAAGATTTTGTGTAGACTGTAGTTTCTCAATCTCAGCACTAAAGACTTTTGAGGTAAAAAATTATTTCTTGTGGAGGATTGTCTTGTTTATTGTGAGGTGTTTAGTAGCATTTTTGGCTTCTACCTACTACATGTCAATGGCATCCCAACTTATAACAATAAAAAATGTGAGACTCACTTGATAAGGCTTATTCTATGGTCCTGAAAAATTGCAAACCCAGTCACCTCTACTGGTAGTTAATCCAACAGTCCATCTTTGTACTGGCTCTATCTTCTTCTCTATTTCACTGCATCATTCCTCAGTTAACATATTCCCAGACAAACTATGTTACTTGTTTGTAAACTTTGTGTCAGGCTCTGCGACCTGGGGAGCCCAGGCTAATACAATAATATAAAAAACAATTATAATGACTAATCTGCTGATGGTGAGGGTATTAAGGAATAAGCTAGGTCTAAAATATTTCAAAACAAAGGCATGTAAGTTGGTAAGTAAGTTGGTGTATTACTCAGGAGATCTACATATAATGAGGAATTGACTCTCATAATTATGGAGGCTGAGAAATCCCATGATCTGCCATATGCAAACTAGAAACTAAAGAAAACCAGTAGTGCTCACTTAATTTTGTTGATAGGTTCTTGGAAACCGCAACATTATGTGAAACTAATTTTACCATAGGCTAATTGATATAAACAGGAGCTAAGTTTTATGGCATATTTCTGGTCACAAAAACATCACCAGACTTCTAAATAAGGACCAAAATGCTTCTAATACTAAACATTGAAATAAATTTGAGCTAGGCATGCATTCAAGAAAGATTAATAAAAACAAGCAAGATAATTATTTACCAATTATTCCAGTTCAGGGATGAGGTGGCCAGAGCCTATCGCATGAGCTCAGGGCACAAATTGAGAACCAACATTGGACAGGCTGCTGTTCCATCGCAGGACACACTCACACACATGTCCACACTCCTCCTGGGACAATTCAGAAAAGCCAGCGAATCTAATAGACATATCTTTGGGATGTGAGGGGGAACTGGAATACTCAGAGAAAACCCAAAAAGACATGGGGAGAAAGTGCAAACTTCACACAGACTATGGTCCTGGCCAGGAATGGATTATTTTTGTTATCAATGTTATAATGAAACACTGTTGAACAAAATGACGTTATTCAAAAACTGGCTGTAATTCAGTCTGAGTTTGAAGGCCTGAGAACCAGAGGAACCAATAATGCAAATCACAGACCAAGGAAAGGAGAACGAGAGAGGAGATGTCCCAGCCCAAGCAGTGAGACAAGAAAAAAGGAGTGAATTCCTCCTTGCTCTGCCTTTTGTTCTATTCAGGCCCTCAATGGATTGGATGTAGCCCACCCAAGGTGGGGGAGGGGAGGGGAATGGGCAATCCACTTTACTGAATCCACCGATTCAAATGCTAATCTCATCCAGAGTCACTCGCACAGACCCACCTAGGACCGATGTTTATCTAGGCACTCAGTCAAAAGTTAACATAAAATTAATCGTTAAGTCGAGAGGGAGTTGATAAGTCATTTAAGGTCCTTCTATTGCAAAAGTAATGAGTAAAACATGAATAACTTTGGACTTAGTTAAGTATTCATGTTACCATAATTATGAAACCACTAAAGGAATGGGTATAAAATACACAATTTCCAAAGAAGGCAGAGAGGGTATCTTAGTCCATTTTGTGCTTCTATAACAGAATACCTGAGACTGGGTAATTTATAAAGAACAGGGATTCGTTTCTTACAGTTCTGGAGGCTGGGAAGTTCACGGTCAAGGGGCCGCACCTGGCCAGGGTCTTGCGTCATCTCACAGCATCGGAAGGCCTTCCATGGAGAGAGAACACCATGTGCTCAGGAGAGCGGGGTGGGGCGAGAGAGCAGGAGGGAGCCAGACCGGCTTTTGTAACAAACCCTCCTCTCAAGATAACCGACATTAATCCATTTATGAAGTTAGAGCCTTCGTCATCTAATCACCTCTTAAAGGTTTCACTTCTCAGTACTGTTGCATTGGGAATTAAGTTTCAGGGTTTTTTTACATTTTAAAAAAGGGATTTTATTTGAGAAACACATAAAAACACAACAAAACACTCCATAGGTCAGTTTACACAATAAAGAAGCAATAATGACACGCATCATTTTGCAATCATAGTCACTCAGGTATGCTAACGACAGTCACATGGTCATAACAGTTATGAGCAAAGTGTATTCATAAAAAATAAATCAAAAAGGGAAATGTATCAACACATATCACTATGGCTGTTACGCCTCCAGCCCTGCACAGAGTAGGTGCTCAATTAATGTTTGTTGAATGAACACCTGAGGCTCTCCCACCGTGTAGGGCAGACAGAAACATAGTGAAAGTCACTTCACCTCTTTAGGAATGTTTCTGTTCTGCTCAAAACTTTCCAATTTGAAAAGACAATGCCATCCTCAAGGCTGCAAATCCTGACCCTGTTACGTACCAACCTTGTGATTACAGACAGGCTGTTTCCTTAGCTTCCTCGCCTGGAAATGCAGGACATCCCCACCCTTACCTAGTTATGGATGCTGAGAAAGAATGCCCTCTGCCCACGGGCAGACACCCCACCCCCACGTGAGCTCTCTGCACACGGGCCAACACCCCCTAGGTGACCCTCTGCACACGGCTGACACCCCCCACGTGAGCCCTCTGCACACCAGCCGACACCCCCCAGGTGACCCTCTGCACACGGGCCGACACCACCCACCTGAGCCCTCTGCACACGGCCGACACCGCCCAGGTGACCCTCTGCACACGGGCCTACACCCCCCAGGAGTGTTGTGAGGGCTCACAGGATGATGCATCTCAGTCCTGGAACAGTGAGAACCAGGAGTAGCACCTCCTTTCCCCCAGCAGAGCTTTCCAGGACCTAGCGCAATCGGGGTGCTCAGTAACTGAAACGGGGCGCGCTCGTGGATGCTGACCCAGAGCCGAGTCGCTACTACACACGCCACCCCAGCACGTGTGAGCCGGGCACTTATCAGAAACAGGTGCCGGCGGCGTGCGTTTCTCCCCGTTCCTTTCATCAGCGTCCCTTCCTTCAGAAACTCCTGTGGGGAGAGAAGCAGACCTCAGGGACCGGGCCGATGCTCCCTGCTGTCCCAGAGAAGGCTGTTGGGAGTCCCCGGGGTGGGAAACTTAAATCATGAAGCCTCCCCAAGAACCAGAGAGCAGCTAGCGGGTGAATTCCCAGCTCATGAGAGATGCCCCCCATATGCAGAATTAAATCTGTTTAAAGTCTAAAATCCTTAACATCTAAAGTCTGGAAAATAAAGCCAGGTGCTATGGCGCGTGCCTGCCGTGCCAGCTACCTGGGAGGATCACCTGAGCCCAGGAGTTCAAGACCAGGCTGGGCAACACAGTGAGACCTTGTCTCAAAAAACGAAACGACACAAAATTAAAATCACAGGCTAGTTGCATCATGTTAGGCAGAAATATTACCTTGTTAATTGTCTTCATTTGGAAAGTAAGGATGGTTAAAGGAGTGTGTACAGGTGCCAAGTTGACAAGGGATGGGCCTGTGATGATTGACCAGATTAAGGAACACCTAGAAACCTGCTATACCATGTATTTCATCTTCACACCATTTCCAATATTGGAGGCATAAATTGTGTAGAGACCTTTAGAGAGTTCCAATTAATTTATGCCTTTTTTTTTCCTTTTTTTTTTTTTTTTTTTTTTTTGCAAATCTGCCTCCACACAAGTGTGCTAACACTGGAACTTAATAAATGAAGAGATGTTCTTTTTGTACATCTGCACTTATGAAAGATAACATTTCTCAAGATCTGGGCTCCCTGGGCAACAGCGCAGGTCGTGGTGACCCACCACGGTTTCCGAGTGATCTCGTCATAGGAATTAAGTTTTTAACCCATTAACTTTGGGGGCACATTCAAACTGCAGCAGAGGGGAAAGATTGGGGGAGGGGGTGCTGGAAACTCATCCAGTACAAAGTAAGGCAAAAAAGGAGTAGGAAAAAAGTAACAGAAAAGAGGGACAAATAGAAGGCACAAAATAAGAAGCAATTCAAATATATCAATATAAATTGCCCAAACTCTTCAAATAAAAGAAAAGTATTATTATACTGGATTAAAACAAAATCTAGCAGTATGCTATTTACAAGAGACACTCCTAAAGCATACAGAAAGTACACGATCAATAAAAGAAATCAGAAAACTGAGTTCAAATAAGCTAAGTATTAATAATATGCCCAAGGTCACAGGTATCTGTGTTCCTTTTTTCCGGATCTTATTGTTTTCCATTATGTCATGCCAGTTACTGAGAATAGAGTCACTACCTTATTAATTTTTATGTATCTACCATTCAGCATAGCAACAAAGTAATATCTGCTGAATTCATGAAATCAAAATTGTAAAAGTGTGCAATTCATCAGAACCATGTAGAGCATTCTCAAAGAGACCAACAATATTTCATGTAATTTCTGAAGATTGATTTGTTCTGATATTTCTAACATAATAAATGAGCTTTATTTCTCCATAGAGGATAAAATCAAGACATAGTTCAACCTAAAAAACATCTATATGTGTGGTCATTTATAAGGTGACAGGCATGACCGTAAAGGATGGCTTTCATTCCTTCATTTATTCTATGTATATTTATTCACCTGCTCTGTGCCAGACACTGGGTAGGCATAGTGGATACAATGATAAATAAAATGGACACAATCTCTGCCATTTTGGAGATTGCAGACTACTTGCTGTATAACAAGACTCTAATCTAAAGTATTTGAATATGTGAGTTATAGTTTAAATTTTATTTCTTTTAGCTTATATTACTTTTAGGAAATTCCTTGACCACAAAGTAAAATTTCAGCTTGTCTTAATTTATTAACTGAATAACCCTGGGCACATATTTCAGTCATTTAAATCATTTGCCTCTCTGAAGTTCAAGTTTCTCATTCAAAATTTGAAAATAATCTCTACCTCTCATTGTGACAATTACCTAAGATAATGTGCCAGATATGGTGATGTTCAATAAATGGCAATTTTCTTTAGAACCAGATTGTTACTACTATGCCCAAATTTAATATATACCATATCCCATTTGTAAATATTAAGCATTATTCATTCCAGGCATCAGGTTTCTGAAAAAGGGAGCTGTCTAGATGCAATAAGACTGTTATTTATTAGAAACAGCTTTTATTGAGGTCTAAACAGGAATGCAATGTATGCATATTTATTTGTACTTTGTTACATAGATGTTGGACTAGCAACTATGCTTTGAATAATCTCCTGGCATTTACTTGTAATAATGATCTTATTATATTGTGTATTGTTAACTTACATAATTTAGGGTGTTGCCCTCCACCCCTAAAAAAGCATGTGATCTAATGAAAACTTATAAAGCACTGTTGTGACCATTATCTCCAAGTTCACTCTTTACATAAGTAGATGGAGAAATGTATTATTGGATATGCTGCATAAAGCTAAAGACTTTGAAATTAATAGAGAGACCTGGTTGCCACAGGATACGACTATACCTAATGGGCTATTAAAAAATGATTAATATATGTCCCAGTGGACCAGCAAAGAGAAGGGCCATGATGGTGCATAAAAATGAAGAATTAATTTGACCTGTCGTGGCAACAAAAAGGGCTAGTCCGAGTTACAGAGCGATGACTGTGGGACGAGGCTAACAGCTTCAGATGGTTTTATTAGCTTCTAAAAAAGCAATATTTTTTAAAGAAAAAAAGCAAAGTTTACTAGGATGAGCTTTGTGTTTGGTCTTGTTGCAGTGGCTCAATCTTTCAATGTTAAGTGCTACTTTGCCTTTGAGTCTCCATGTCAGTATGCCGTAAGTCAATTGCGTGAGAGGAGCACTAAACAGTGCCTTTGGGAAAAATACTAAACTCCTAAAAATGCTGGGATGAAAAGTGCTTTGTAATTGCAAGAATTTATTATTAATTATTATTATTCAGACTCTTATTTTCCAATATTTCCCATTTTAGATGAACAATGTAAAGCCCCATTTCTGTCTTCTAGAACACAAACTAAAGATGCTTGAAATATTGCAAAGCTTTGTGTCTTTATTATTCTGTATTCAGGGCCACGTATGAATAGATTATTTCTTTCTTCTCAGCAGCTATAAGATGAGCCATTAAATCTTTCAGATAGTTTGGAGGTTTTAGTTGTCGAATGAAACATTTTTAAAAATTCAGATTTTTTTTTTTATTATTGCTTTTAAAACCCTTCCTCTCTGGCTTCATCTCATGTATTACTGACTATTTTTCTTCTTATTATTATTATTATTATTGCATTCTAAATACTGTCAAATGCTGAACATCAGCAGAAGCCACACGTGGTAGAATAAGTTGTGGAAGCCACAAGAAAATTTTAATTTTAATTTAGAAAATTAAAAACATACTAATTAAATATCTTTGAAATAAACAACTATAGATGTTAAATACATTACTTCTTAACTGACCATTTTAGCAAATGGGAAAACCAATCAGAGTTGCTTCACGCATTACAGAAAAGTCACTAAATCTCCAAGAATGTATTCAATTAGATAGATAGTGCACATAATCATGAGGAAAAAAACCCACATGTGTAGAAAGAGAAGATACAGGGAAGATTTCTTGAAAAGGTCAAACTGCCAGGTGTATAGATGCTTCTGCTGACCTTGGTTATTTCAGTTTTTGTCATACAAACACAAATTCACACATTTAAGTATTCACAGGGGAAGGAGGACTATATTTAGTGCTTCTTATGAGCCTGACACATGATATATTTATTTTATTAAGCTTTACAAGAACCCTAGGAAGCAGATATTATTAGCCCCATTTCACAAATGCCTATAGTAAAACTAAGAGAGATTAACTAACTTGCCCAAAATCTCATGGCAAGTAAGTGATTAAATTAGATTTTCCCACACAGATCTTACTGAGTCTAAGTCTAAGCTCTTTCCACTATTTTCATTCACTCGTTTATTCATTCATTCATTTTACTGAACACCTATTCCTGGTCCCTCGGAATGCAGATATTTTTAAGATATAGTCGGTGCCTTAGAGAGTCAAGAGCTCCACCCTAGGATGGAAGTCTATAGGAGGTAGAAACGTCTGCGCTGCCAGACAGTGAGGAGAGGGGGAGGACTAGTTAGAACAGATGTTAGGAGAAGGTGAAATTGAATCTAGGTCTTCAAAGATGAGTAGGCATGTCCAGGCAGGCCAAGATGAGAGGCTTTGCAGACAGACTGGCACTAACACAGGTAGATTAACTTGAAATTTTAAGTTTAAGAGAAATTTCTAGAATACAGGTTTCAAGGAGGAATGTAGGGAGTTGACAGAGAAGTCACAGGTTGGAGTAAGTTGGTGGCCAAAAGCCATTTTTTTTAGACAGGAACATGAGAAAGTTCTCAAATGTCTTTCCCACATAAAGAAGTAGAATCTTCACAAAACAGTAAAACCTGTATGAGAAAAGGCAAATAAAATCAATCCTCCGTTAAAATTTGTCTGAGGATGGAGTTAATCAGCATTGTCTTTGTGGGAAGTATGGAGCAGACAGACTGACCTTCTCTTAATGAAATTGGGTCTACTTAACTCTGTGTACGTAGTCTGTGCCCCTGGTCTTAGCACTAGTGTACCCTGAGATTTTAGCAAGAGTTGAGTTGGCTTTGGGAGAACCACCTGGAATTTATGAACACATTCATGGAATCAGGGAATACCGAGAAAGATGGTATATAGCGTAGCTTTCCTATTTGTAGGCTCTAAACCACTTCCAAAGTGGGGTGAAGAGCAATCCAACTTCAGTGCAACACTAGCTATTCGGTGACATGCTCTAGGTCCAGCTCGACATGGATTGTCTGGGACAGCCTGTGGGACTTTCTCTTGGCCTTTTAATTTACCCTGCGTGTTGTCATATAATGGGGAGAAGAGAATGAGGGGGGAAGCATCCTGATTAGGATGCTCTGGATGTAACCCCGGATTGGACAAAACCACCAACACATTGACTCAAGCTGGCACCAGGCTCCATGGAACCCCTGCCAGAAGCAGCTTCCATGCTGTCTTCAAACGCCATGACTGCCAGCTCTGATGAGACTCCCAGGGGCCCGACCACGTGAGCCAGGCATTAGATAGATTTCACAGTAATGAGTGGCAGCCTCTGGGCTTTAAGGTAAACCATAAGGTTTACCCTTAAGGTAAATCAAATGCTTGATTCTGAGGCTGCGTGGCAGGGGGATGCAGAATGAGCTTCTTTTTCATTTTTCATTTTCTTTTTAAATCTTCTGCTGTGCAGATGAAGGCAAAGATGAAGAATGGTGAGGAACAGACTGACCTAACAAATTGCCCATAAAATACATTCATAATCATATGATAACTGAAAACGGGAATCAGCCCACCAATCACATTAAATTCATGCTACCTTGGCAAGAATTGTTGAATTAACCTTGAAAACAACAATAGTCCCTCCATAGCTTACCAGGAAGATTTTTGCATTCCCGATTTCCCTCTAACCCCATCTCTTTGCCTGGGTTGCCTCTGTCTGCTGCTCTCCTTTTCCCCTCCTCTGCCTCTCTGCCTGTCATCTCTCTGTTACTCCGCCCTCCCTTGCCTCTCTTTCAATCTCTCTCAGTGTATGCCCGATTTCTCCAGAATTCTGCACCAATCCTGTAAGATGTATAAACATTACCATGGCATAATGGCTTCATTTTGATAGAAAGTTCTCAGGAGGTTCTTGACCAAAGTAGGATACACACTCTCAGAATTAAACTATTTCCAGCAATAAAATGAGCTTCCTACATCATTTCCTTTTATTGCTCTCTAAAAATCAAGAGAAATAAACAATCTACTACAATGAATTTTTGTGTCAAAAGATAAAAGATGTTGATCAACCAATCAATCACAGAGCTTTACCATTTCTTTCAAGCAATATTTCTTCATGCCAAAAAAAAACTTTTTTGCTTTCTTTGGAAAGGTGGAAGTTAGCAAACTGCCAAGTGTATATATTGTTTCTCACACATAAGAACTTCCTTGAGCCACACAGATGCCATATTTAAGACAAAAGTTTTTTACTTTCCTCCTAAAGTTTATGAATGAACCCCATTATACATCTAATTCTGTACTTTCTTAAAAGCAGATTTGTAATGAACTATTTTATGCCCCTTAAATATTTAAAATCCCAAAGATGCAGTTTTCAACAAAGCCTTAGCATACACATTGGCTGCATATATGTGCTGCATATATAATAATAGATTGCACTTATTTTACATATTCAGTCACAGGTACATTTCAGTATTTTGATATTTTCTGCATTGGTTTGAAAGAGCTATTTATTATCACAGAGTCATCTCACCAGTAAATATTTATAGGTAGTTTTATTTTCAGTTTAGGATTTGAGTATTGTATCTTACAATACCTAAAACAGGCACCGTTGATTTGCTATTTTAGCTTTTGATAGAGAGTGTGTTTACGGCATGGCTGTGGGAGGTTTTGTCTTTAATAATTTACAAAATTACCTGCAGTAAAATCTTCACCTGTTCTTTGTTTTTTTAGCACCGCAAAACTGGAATTACATATAAAATCTTTCCTCCAGGAGATTTATGTCTACCACAGAACGAAAATCTCCACTTAAATTTTTATGAAACATCAAAATTACGGTCTGCAAAACAATACAAAGGAGCCTTTGCCAGGGTGAGGAGTATTTCCAATATTTGAGGACATCATTCTTTATCTCCCATTTAATCTTTGTTTTCCTGTGACAGCTTCTTTTTTGGTTTCATCGATTCCCCTGTTTGTATGTGCAGTGTGCTAATTTGTCTTTCATTACAGAAAGTTCCAAGTGCCAACTCCAGAGGCTAACCCCAGCCAGAGGACAGGCCTCCCAGCTAGCTGTGCTTTTTACAGTTTAATTTGAAGTTGTTACATAAAGGACCGATGTCCAGTGTCTTTCTTTTCCCCAGGACTGACTACCCCATCCTTGAAGAGGGCAATGGGCTCAACCTGTTGGCCCCGATTTAGCTGCACACACAGGTAGAGTAGCCCAAACGCTCTCCTTCACTGTGATTCGGATTTAAATCTCTCTTTATTGAATTATGTGTTTTAATAAAGGGTTTATACAACATCCACAGAGCAGTTATCAGTTAATTACCCATGGAAATTTAGGGATGTTACACAGTGGTAGTTATTATACCCAGGGCATTAGACATATGTTACATAAAAGACGCAGTCACCTTGAAATTGTATTGGCAAGGCTGCCTTTTTCCTATAGAATATTATATATTCTAATGTGAAAATTGAGTTAAAAACCTATTAGGAGATGGGAATGGCATGTTCCAAATGGTTTAAGGCAGGCTTATACACATTTCCAATAAGCTCAGCAGAATTTTAGAAAATTGTGCTCACTGTTTGAGAAATTTCTTAAGTTCTTTGGATCCTCCTGCCTTCCGTGGATTGGGGCTTTGTATTTCAGAGAGCAAGTAAGCAGCTCATGTAGAACCTGTCTCCATCTGGTGCAAGCCATGGATTCATCCAGAGCCACTTGCAGATCCCACCTTAGGTCTGAGAGGGGTGATGTGCATCCCTCCAGCATCTGGATGCAGGGGCCAGATAGGGCACTGCGGAGCGAGTAAAGGGGGAATATAGATGGAGAGCAATAGGAATCGCAGGCCCTGACAGATGGAGAAGGACAGGAAGGAGATCTTCCAGATTCCCAGAACAGTGGTGGTGAACACAGGGGGATGCGATGGCAGAGGTGTTGGGGCAGGGAGGCAGAGAGGAGACTAGCCAGTTCGTTCGCAAGTCCGCGAAAAAGGGGCCAGCATGTTTAACAGGGTTACCCCACTCTGTGCCTGACCTGAGGTCTGCCAAAGCTTTTAGCCTCCAGAGAATTTTTCTAAGATGAAAAATTTTTCATCTTTTCATGAATTTTTACTAAGATGAAAGCTTATCTTCTTTGTTTAGGAGCATAAGGTATTATTGTTTGTGTTGTTTTTAAAGTTACCAGGAATAAAAATTACCTTCCTGCCTGGCTGAAGAAATTAACGAGTTGCATTAGTTATTTTTGAAGCTTACAATCTAAAATATCAGAAAATCAAAGTCATTCCTTTGGGGCATTGTATTATATTGATTTTTAGAAAAATTACCTCCATAGTTATGGTTTAAAATTACCTCCATAGTTATGGTTTAAAAATACCAGAAACCTGTTTTCATTTAGCTATTCATTAAATGAATTTGAACCGAATCAAAGTCAAAAATGTAGCCCAATATATTGCTATAGAAAAACAAAAGTAATCCATTCATTCATTCACTCGGCCTTCATTTGTGGGTCTGTCTATCCCTGGAGGTCACTATCAGGGAAACATAAACAAAGGACTTGAAGGCCCTGCCCTCAAGCAGTGAAAGGAGAGGCAGGAATGAAAATGAATAATCACAATCCAGGCTGATAAGCGATCTACCAGGGAAGCATAAGAAGTGATATGAACATCTAGAAGCATTAGTGCCTAATTCTATAAGCAAAACCTGGTCAAGAAATGGTGTTGAGCCTTAAGAGACTGACAACAATTAAGAGGGAAAGAATAGAAAAATGATACCTCATGGAGAAGACATACAAATCCATAGTAAATCCACCGGCATCCATTCGCCCTTCCTAAAACTGTGATTATAAAAAGCATCTGCAGCAACAATTGGGTGGGACTGTGGCTCATGTATCCAAGACTGGCTAGGATACTGAGGAAGCCCAGACTCTCTTGCCTCGGAGCCAAAATTTTCTCTGAGAAGTCCACTGACGCCAACTGGAGAGTGAATATTAAAGGTACTGCTGAACCAGGAATACCATAAATTGTCCATGGAAAATTTTTCATTGATGGCCTATATTGGAGTTTTGGTCACTCACTGCTGTCAAAAATAGCTTAAATGAAAATTCATCTAGGTACTTATGATTCATTTTTAAATAAACTACAATTGACATATTAAATATGAAAGATCATCACACTTGAGAATGAAATAAATCTGCTGAATGGAGAGTATTCTAAAGGGAAGTACACTGCATTTGGGTTACACAGTGAGATTAGCTGTTAAATGTCAATGATCTTTAATATTCAATGGTGCTGACCCATTTGTTCTACCCTTAGAGCCTCAAAAAAAAAAAAAAACAAAAAACAAACTAGAATTAAGAAGACAGTTACTATTACTGTCATTTTACAATACAGAAAGTTTTGATTTACCCAGAGCAGCCTGGATTATCAATGGCAAAATTGCTCAAGTGTTCTTACTCCTAAACTCACCATTTGAGTCTTGCATTGTTCTGGGATCTCTGGAGAAAGAGAACCAATAGGATATATACAGAGAGAGAGACATGAGAGGGGGTTATTAGGGGAATTGGCTTACACAATTATGGAGGCTGAGAAGTCCCACAACTGGCCATCTGCAAGCTGCAGACCTTGTAATGCCAGTAGCATGGCTCAGTTCACGTTCAAAGAAAGGCCTCAGAACCAGGAAAGCCAGTGGCATAACTCTCTGTTGAATGCCAAAGGCCTGAGAACCCCAGGGGCTGCTGGAGTTCAGTCTCAGAGCATAAAGGCCAAAAAGCCTGGAATTTTGATGTCCAAGGGCAGGAGAAGAAGGGTGTCCCAGCTCCAGGGGAGAGAGAGAATTTATCTTTTCTTTGCCTTTTTTTCCATTAGGGCCCCAGCAGATTGGACGGAGCCCACTCAAACTAATAGCAGGTCTTCTCTACTCATTCCACTGACTCACACGCCAGTCTCCTCCAGACACCCCCCACAGACACACCCAGAAGCAGTGTTTTACCAGCTCTCTAGGTACTCTAAGTCCAGTCAAGTTGACACCTAAAATTAACCATTATAGGCCTCATTCTGAGGTGCATACATTATCCAAAAAATGATACCAAGGTGTTTCAAATGCAAATTTTAAAAAATGATTTTGAATTGTCTTTTTAAAAACATTCATGCTGCATGAAAATGAAGATTATCCACTCACTTAATCCTCTTATACATATAGGGTTTGTTGTTTCTTGCCCTCCACATAGCATGGAACACCCTGCAACTGATGATAGAACTCAGAGTGTGGCACTGTTCTAAGGCTGCCTTAGCGAGTAGCTGATAAACTCCCATCTGTGATATTTAACAAAGATTTAGAAGATGGAAAGATATTACTACTTATGTTAAAATGGAAAAAAAATAATGAATCAATATACAAAATTAGAGGAAGTCAAAAAAGAAGCATAGCTCAAGTAAATAATGAATTCAAATGATTTGGGCTACCAAAATAACCTATATATTCCTGGCAGCATTAATTACGGAGTTTCATGTTTTACTTTGAGTTTATTGAATAATTGTCAAATTTGACATGTTTTTGTTTCACATGTTTGTGTTTTACATTAATTATGAATTTCAATGCTTTATTTTTAACAAACTTTAAATATTATTTTTGGTTCCAAGGTTGAAAAGTAAATACGTTACCAGTATGTCAATAATCTCCTGTTCCTTTATTCTGTATTTAGAAGACATGTTTATTTAGGAAGTAAATTTAAATCAACTAAAGATTTTCTTGTGGTTCTTATAAAAGTAACATCTTGTGTAGCACTAACTAAACAATAGATTTATTCTTCTTGTCTTATGGTTATGACTTTTCATTTTTGATAGCACATTTTGTGCTATTCATAATGACTATAATAAGAATAGTTAATTGTTTGAACTGCCACGGGAGATCTGTAAAAGTACATTAATTATTGATAATATGTTTTATAATGTATGGGAAAATTTCTGAAAATCCCTTGGCTTCCTATATTTGTATGGTCACTATATTAGTTCCTGGGGCTGCTATAAAAACTAGCACAAGCTTAGTGGCATAAAACAACAGAAATTTATTCTCTCACATTTCTGGAGGGCAGAAATCTGAAATCAAGACGTCAACAGGGCCATGCATTCTTCAAAGGCTGTCGGGAAAATGCTCCCTTGCTTCTACCAGCTTCTAGGGGCTCCAAGCATCCTTGGCTTGTGGCTACATACTTCCAATCTTTGCCTCTGTCTTCACGTGGCCTTCTCCTCTCTGTGCATCTCTCCTCTGTGTATCTCTTATAAGGACACTTGTCACCGGATTTAGGGTCCACTTGGATAATACTGGATGATCTCATCTCAAGATCCTTAACTTAATTACATCTGCACAGAGCCTCTTTCCAAATGAGGTCACATTTACAGGTTCCAGAAATTAGAATGTAGACTTACCTTTTGGGGAGTCCATTATTCAACCCATTGTCGTCACCTTCCAAAGCTTTCTACTCCCACATTAATTGCTATTAAATGGTTATTCTGCACTGTCATGGCAGGGGTAGAGGCTAGAACACGCTGAGTTACTTGCCCCATCACAAAGTTCCAATCACAGTGGCCATGTGACTGGGAAGAAAAAGCTCTGGCAAGAGCGACCCTTCATTTCTGTTTGTCACAATCTTGTTGACAAAGACCCAGTGTCAGACGGCTGATGTCCAGGGACAAGAATTACTGCTGGTTTCTTCTTTTGGCATAAATTTTACCTAGTGCTTTTACCAACTACGTGTGTCTCTTACAGGATCTTCAGCAGCTACTATTGAAATCATGTCCTCTTTCCCTTGTTTCTCCCACCTGCCTTGAAAAACTCCTTTCTTTTATCAGGTTGGTTGAGAAGTGTTTTTTTGGTTTTTGGTTGTTTTCCCCCATAAGTCTGGGCTTCAGTCAGAAATCAGGAAGCTTCCAGTGTTCTGGGTCATTTTCCCATGTTGACTATCACCCCTTCTTCAAATAAAAACCCCACATTGGAAAAACCTATAGTATGTGTTCAAATTTAAGATTTTTCGTGAGCTTAAAACAGGCAAAATAAAAGGGAGAGTTCAACAGCTTTCACTTGTATACTTTACCATTGGAAGATTCTACTTCATTTTATTTTGTATCTCAGGACACTTGAGGAAGACATTCATCTTTAAGGACCGATGCGTAAGAGGGAGATGCAGTAAAGGCAGTTCCTATCTGACCATACCATAGCTACCAAAAATTGTACTCTTCATCTCTGTCCTCCTGAACACTTAGCCAAACTTAGCCAAGGCTGGTAGATCAGTGAGCTCCCCAACTTAAAATTAACCTTGCTGACATAAATCAAGTTTCAGTATGCCCAAAACAGGAGGGTAACACATCTTGACTCCATAAAGAGAGGACACCAGAAGCTCCAAGTTTGGGACCCTCCTAGACCACACCTACACAGATGCATGTCTATCCTTTTGGCTGGTGCCGATTTGTATATTTTTGCTATAACAAAACTATAATCATAAGTATAGCACTTTCCTGAGTTCTCTAAGTTGTTCTAGTGAGTAATTCAGTCTGGGGGGTTAGTGGTAACCCCTGAATTTGTAGCTAGGTGGTGAGTAGTGAGGGTGGCCCATGGACCCCTAAATTTGTGGCTGAAGTGAGGTTAGTCTCCTGGAGGAATGTGCCCTTAACTTGTGAAGTTTAGCCCAACTCCAGGTAGTGAAAAACAGGAATTGATAGTAGGAGAATGTACTTTGTTTTGTGTGGAACGAATTGTTTAGGATTAGAGGAAAATGTGCTCTCTTAGATTCTAACTGATGCCATTTGCTTCTGTAACCATGTTTGCTTTTAGTTGTTTGTTAAATATAGGAGTAAGAGCAGGAGTGACTCCATGACAGGCCGAATTTCCTGGAGTAGGCCTAAGTTTTGGTTTCCCCGAAATGACGCTGACCACAACTGGTGCCGGTGCGAAAATCAAAAATCCCATGGCTTGGAGCCAACCAATCAGGAGTCAAAACAATCAGCCACTTTCAAAGGAACCAATAGACTAAGGGGAGGGGGATAGTGTGACCAGCGTGTCATGTGAAACTTGCGTGTCGTATGAAACCAGCATGTCGTGTGAAGAAATAATATAAAAGCTTCACTTTTACCCCAAAGCGGGGTCCTGGTTCTTAGGAGAGGCCACTGCGTTGGTGCTCTGGGACTTGGACCCTAGCTCGAGCTAGCCAATAAACTCCTTTGCCATTTGCAGCCTTGGTGACTCTGCCTCTCTGTTCCTAGGGCCAAGGGGAACCGGATCTAACAGTAGCTGGTCTCAGAAGTTATTGCAGCTCCGAATTTACTACTTGTTACCAGGTATTTCTTACAGTGTTTTAGCTTCCTGTTGCTGCTGTCACAAATTACCACAAACCAAATGACTAAAAACAGTACAGATGCATTATTTTACAGTTTGGGAGTTTACAAGTCTAAAATGGGTTGTTAAGGGTGTGTTCCTTTTGAAGGCTCTAGGGGAGAATTTTTTGTTGTTGTTTTTCTTTTTTTAGCTTCTAGAAGCTACCCGCATTCCTTGCCTCAAGACACCACATGGTGCCATCGTATCTCCTTCACTCCCTGTGTTTCTGTTGACACATTGCCACCACTAACGACCCTTCTGTCACCCTCTTGTAAGGACCCTTGTGATTGCTTTGGACCTAGCAAGTAATCCAGGCTAATGTCCCCATCTCCATATTCTTACCCTAGTCCCACCAGCAGAGTTTCCTTTACCATGTAAATTAACATATTCACAGGTTTCGGGGATTAGGACATGGACATCCTTGGGGGACCATTACTCTGCCTACCATATGTGGCTTTTGCCAGTGGAGGAGGACCCAAAAGCAGTAGCCTCCACGAGGTTTTTGTTCAAAGTTAAATTCATATTTTTGAAATCCTTTCAAAACGCACAAGCATATTTTGCTAAAAGTAACTGGTTTCTGTCTACACAGGCCTTTCTTATTAAAATTTAATTATTACTACCTGCAGGGTTGTCTTTCTTTAATTTTTCTTTTTATTTCTTCTTTCATATCTATTATTATTAACCCAGATCTCTTACACTCCAGGTTTATATCTCAGAATGGAGTATAGGATTCAAAATTCTACTGCTAAATTCACTATCTTCCTTCTTAAAATTACTTCTCATCCTAACACCCTCGTTTTTCTCAATAGCAATATAGCAGTATAGCAATAGTGGGTAAGTATTGAGCAGAGGAATTGATTGTAGCTGAGTTACAAGTTTGGCTTCCTCGTTTAACTGGTTGTATGTTCTTGGAGAAGCCACTGAATCTCTCTAAGGTTCAGTTTTTTTGTCTGTCTAATGGCAATAATCATATTGTTACAATAATATTAGTAACTTCATTGCTGTGAGGATGAAACATCCAACACAGTGCTTGTGCATAGGAAGTCAAAAAAATCCCCTTTTTCTTCTATCTTCATCATCATTATGTCCCTAAAATGGGGCCTACCTGCTCTTTAGAGAACCAATTCACACAAGGTCACAAGACCATATGTTCCACCCTAAGCCATGCATTCCACATATATGCATCACAGTATCTTGGCAAGGTAGGTCTGTTCCCAGTGTTAACACTGACTTGCTTTTGTAAACCATACAAGTGTCATTACCTGGCTGTGGGTGGAAGGATGAAATATATTAATAATGTGAGATGCCTTATACGGGTTTTTTTGACCTTTGCTCTATTCATCCAGCTTCATCTCATTCTACTCTGTAGCCGGAATGACTTCTACATGGTTACCTGAAATCTCCATGACGAAAGAAAGGATATCTGACCTGTTGGCTCCATCACCCCAGCACCTGGCAGAATGAGGGGCACATATGCATTACTCCATAAACATTTGGTAAGTTAATCGAGTGAACTAATAAATGCCTTGCTCTCTCTTGTTTTCTCATCTGACCTTTTGCTCTGCCTCTGTTCTCCATTGCAATTTCTCCTTCTCTCTCAATTATAGTCATAATTTTAGGTCCAGTCCAATTGTTATCCAGGGCTTGCTCCTTTGGTGAGGTTTTACTAACCATTCCACAATACCTGCTCTTACCTGCTTCTAAGTTCCTCCAACATTCCTACTTGTCCAGGACTTATCTTGAACTGTATTCTTCATAACTTTTTCACTTCTGTCAAATGTTAGTTAAATGAAAGTTCCTCAAGGGCAGATAATGTGTCACATATGTACTTCTACTACTATGTGACTGACATATAGTACACACTTGATACATGTTTCTTGAGTTCGCCTTCCCTTGCGCCAAGTAACACACACTGCACAAGAACCTTAAGAAATATGCTTATGATCATGGTTATATTTGTAATTAGTTTGATTATTTTAACTGAATTGACAAATTATTCAACTAAATTTCTTTTTTTTAATGATGTTGACTGATATACTGAATTGATCATACAAAATCCAAATGTATTTCATATTAAAATTTTTCAGTATGCAACCATTAAGAGGCATATGTAGGGGCCACCAAAAATGTTTAACTATGAATAGCAAACCCAGGTCACAGTTTATAAAATTTTTGCTTTGACTTTTGGGGTTCCTTATTTTTTTTTCATAAAGTAATCACTCCAAGGTATATGTAAGGGCTGGATTGTTACAGCAAATGTCAAACTGTGTTAATGGGAGTCAGTGAGGAATTTAATTATTTTCCCAATTTCCAAAGGCAATGATGTATCACATTAATACTTTTCCTTTGCTTTTCCTACACACTAGTAGCTGAAAGTGAAATGATGTCTTAGTTCCCAGTGTGTTTGTAAAGGTGTCATAAATTACACCTCTGCACCTTTTCAATGAAAGGACTGTTTTTTCCTGATGCTACTTGTCTGCACGGATCATGAACAGAATGGCACAGGTTGCAGAAACAAAGTAGACAATGTGTTACTCTAAACTTATTCTAGGGGTCGTTTTTTAAGTTTAGAGATTTTTCCTAAATGATTTCTATTCTGCAGGGCTGATGGTTTTTACTAACCAAACCGTCTAAGGACATGATATTTTTTATTAGCATATTTAATCAATTTTAGTAGTAGTCTCAAAATCTCTGAAATCCTGAAAATAATGTACCTACAACTTTACCATACTGTTATTGGACAAACAACATTTAATCTTCAAGGAATACAAATCCCCGGGGTAGGTTCTAATGGTATGTGACTAGGGCTAGTGCTTTTGTGTCACTGCCTGAGCAGTATAGATGAGGTAGGGTCAACTGAACCAATGGTTCTCATTGTATGAGCCAATTCAGCTAAGTTCTTAGGGTATCAGACTACATGACCTTAGGCAAGACAAACTCTGAGTGTAGATTGCACAACAGTCAAGTGTTACCAGAAGTTCAGCCCTTGTCCCCATAGCTGTATCAGAAGAACAAGGACGAGTGGCTTGAGGAGAAGAAAAGTGAAGTTTATTAATCTGCCAGCAAATGAGGAGAATGGAAGATGCTTGTCTTAAAGTACCATTGTCCTCCCTATAAGCAGAAATTCAGAACTTTTAAAGGAAGTTTTCATCTTGGGGCTATTGCTGTTTAACTGTAGTCAATGGTCCTTATCAACCTCATCTCCAGTGAAGAAAATCTCATGACCTCTGCCCAGACAGTTCCATTGAGCCATCTCCTGTGTACAAAAAAAAAAAAAAGAACACTCCCCTGCCCTTCTGATTACTAGCCTCAGGCAGGGATGCAGGTTTTAATTCCCAAAAAGAGTGGGAGGGGGTGGTTTTTAGAGAGACAACTCATAGGCCAGGCACAGTGGCTCACACCTGTAATCCTAGCACTCTTGGAGGCTGAGACATGAGGATTGCTTGAGGTTAGGAGTTAAAGACCAGCCTGAGCAAGAGCGAGACCCCATCTCTACTAAAAATAGAAAGAACAACTGGGTGTGGTGGCACATACTTATAGTCCGAGCCTACTTGGGAGACTGAGGCAGGAGGATTGCTTGAGCCTGGGAGTTTGAGGTTGCTGTGAGCTAGGCTGACACTACGGCACTCTAGTCTGGGTAACAGATTGAGATACTGCCTCAAAAAAAAAAAAAAGAAACAGAGACAACTCATGAAACATTCTACCCCTTTTCAGGCCGTTCCCTCTGTCACACAAGTGTAATCTTATAATTAGAAATGTTCTGAGAATTATTAGCTAAAATTCCTAAAGAAGTAGAAATTTGTAAAAATGAGATTTTCATATGAATTCAAAATATCATATTGTGTATAATATTGAATATAAACAGCCAGTTAAAAATGGAATTGTTTGAGGAAGAGAAAAGAGGGAAAGAAGAAAGGAGGGAGGGAAGGGGAAGGAAAAAAAGAGGGAGAAAGGGAGAGAAAAAAATTAATTTATAAGTGTTTAAGTTAATTCTAGCTATTGAGATTCTGGCTACTGAAATTTTATATCAATTTTTTTTACTTATGTATATCTGCCTATTTTCTGTATAACCTCATATAACTTATAAGCAAAAAATTATATTTTATATAATATTGTTCTACATAGAAATGTTCATAGTGCCAGAGTTCTCAATATATTTTTGGTCAGATACCCAAGATTTCCATGTGCTTACTTGCTCAAAAAAAAAAAAAAAAGTTACTGGTTTTTTAAATTTCTTTTTTATGAAAAAGTGATTGAAAATAAATCTGAATTTTATTTTTTCGCAATATTTGTTTTATTAATCTCTCCAGATATATTAACATTATATATCAGGTATGAATTGATGGTTCAACTATTCTTCAAGCTATAAGAGGAGAAGATGAGTTCTTTCTTCTTAGGAAGGTTCAGTTCATAGCTCCTTGTGGCTACCAAAAGTCCAGGTGTTGAGTAAAGGTGAAATGCTAGCGTAACAGTCATGTTGGGCTTTGTTTGTTGTTGTTGTTGTTGGGTTTTCTATTTTTTGTTTTGGGTTTTTTTTTTTTCTTGTCTAGTTCTTTTGGTTCTCAATTAAATAACAGGAAAATTTTATAGTGACTTAAGAATTAAAGTAATCTAATAGAAAAGTAACTGAATATATTGGTAATGGGAAATTGGGCCTCTCTTCCTGGATCTTCTAGCTCTACTATCCAAGTCTGAGTGGTATGGAAAGGTAATTTAATGCCTCTATTGCCTGAGTTTCCCTGCTAGAAAAATAGGAATGAGAGCTGTCCTTCCTAATGTTTGTTCAGGGAGCTTAATAAAAGGACAATGGATAATAAATGTGCAAAAGTCCTATGCGCATTTAAGTTATATTATTACCAGATTGATTTTTGGCCTCCGGTTATTAGTTTGCACCAGGCCCTGCACTAAGCACTTTAGAAACATTGTATCTTTTAATCCTTAAATATGCTGTAGTATTATTGTCTTTTTAGAATTAGAAGACTCTAACCAATTTGGTTTGTGCATCTGCCAAGCTCTGCTCATTTGCCATGCTATCTAGCTGAAGTGACTAAAGCAATGACTTAGAGCTACAGCTACCTCCGTGGAGCTGGGTCTCTGCTGTCTACTGTGACAGATGCTTCCAGCCCAGTTGCTCATTGGCACAGCAAGGTAACCTTTCACCTCATGCCCTAGGGCTCCCTGTTGTCAGGGAGGCCTGAGATGCTGCCACACCCATGCATATGCAAATCAGAAATGTCAGGGAGTTCAAGTTCCATAGGACAACCATAGATGAATGTGAGATAGGGCTCATGGGATATATTTTATATATTTTTCTCTCTTCCAGTTCACGCTTCATACTGTTTGGAGTCACAGTAGCTTCATGTAGCTTCTCTGAAGATACCTTGAGAAACCAAGCAGTCAGCTGATCACAAAACTTCCATAAAGTGTTAGTACTTATGCTTTTGCTTCCGATTTGTTTTCTAGAAATCCCATGCTACAGTGAAAGCCAAACAAACAGGTAAGCAAGCCGCCAGCAGAATCACAGGCAAAGGATCTACTCAGCAGGGCACCACAAAAGATCAGAAATCACATGTCAAGGGAAACTTCTGCCAGAACACTGACATAAATAGCACATCGTGTCTACACCCAATGAATGGCAAACTCGGAAAAATACCGGTGTCTGTCTCTTAGAATGGGCTGTGCTTATGCTACAGTAACAACCTAGCCTAAAAATCTCAGTTACTTAAAATGTAAAAGTTGTTATTTTTTTCTCCTCAGGCAATTCTCCAGAGCAGCCAATCATCCGTGTGATGACTAAGTGATCCAAGCTGCTTTAATCCTGTGGCTCAGCCATCTCAGCCCACAGCCTCCACCCCGTGTAAGTGCACTCGAGGGCCGCTCGGACTGTAGGGCTAGGCTAGCTGAAGGGACGCCATTTTGTTTCCAGTGTGCTTTCCGATTTGTTCTGTCTTAAAAGTTTAGAATTAACTTGCTGCTTGTTTACACAGCTGCATGGCACAAGATTATAAAATGACCTTGAGGAAAAACGGGTCAAGAGTCCAGAATAGGCCAAGCGCAGACTGCTGATGACAAGGTACACCAGACAACCTATTGTTTGCTGAAAACCATCCAGCAAGTCATGATGACTCGCACAAAGCCTGCTTTCTGCCACCAACCCCCTTGGTAAGCAGAGGAGATGAGATGGTCTTGGAGACAATAGTCTACCATCTCCTCAGGCTGCCAGCACCTGAATAAAACACCTTTCCTTCACCAACACTTCCCTCTCATGTCTGGCTCTCAGGCAGTGGGCAGCCAAACCTGTGTTTGGCAATACCTAGCCAATGAAGGGAGAGAGAGAGAGAGAGAGAGCTGGAAAAAGACATGCAAACATCATTGTTCACTGCCTCACCTCTGAAGGAACGCACATGATTTTCAGCTGTATGCTTTCACCCAGGTGTAAGAAGGATGGTAAAAGTAGTCTTCAGTGGTACTAGAAAGAGAAGAGAGGCCGGGCACAGTGGCTCATGCCTGTAATCCTAGCACTTAGGGAGGCCAAGGTGGGAGGATTGCTTGAGGCCAGGAGTTTGAGACCAGCCTGAGCAACAGAGTGAGACCTTGTCTCTAAAAAAAAATACAAAAATTAGTCAGTCATGGTGGCATGTGTCTATATTCCCAGCTACTTGAGAGGCTGAGGTGAGAGGATCACTTGAGCCCAGGAGTTTGAGGTTGCAGTGAGCTAGGATGACGCCCCAGGCAACAAAGCAAGAGTCTGTCCCAAAAGAAAAGAAAAGAAAAATGAACTTTATATTGAAAAACATTGGTGATGTCTACCATAATCTGTTTATAATTTATACATGAGGTGGCTACTGCTTGCCAATGTTTTATGCTAAAAAAATATGTTTACCAGTCGTATAATAAAATCAAAACCTGAAATGTTTATCAGAGTTCACTGATGCTACTTAATTTAATAATTGGCCACTAAGGAGTCAGAATAGCTCAATTCCCAATGCAACTGTGTGGCTTTGGGAAAGTTGTTTCAATCCTATGAGCCTGGGTTTCTTAATCTGTAAATAGGACATTGGAGTAGACAGCATCAATGAGCATGCCTTCCAGATCTCC
Organism: Indri indri; assembly: GCA_004363605.1. Taxonomy (NCBI): domain Eukaryota; kingdom Metazoa; phylum Chordata; class Mammalia; order Primates; family Indriidae; genus Indri; species Indri indri. The sequence continues at coordinate 6,919 of RJWJ010000129.1, read as the reverse complement.
ATTTCATGATTTTTGCCTCAACTGCACAGGGAAAAATGGAGGTCCTATGAAAGGAATGGCCTGATGGTTTTTGTCCTGTCCTCTGCTGCCATCTCACAGCCAGTACTGCAGGCACTGTAAACACAGGATTTGAACCAGAAGATATCGTTTCTTCCTATGTCAGGACTGAGGATGGTGAGGTCGCACCTGCTTGAGTTTCTTGCTGTGCTAGAGTAAGTGATTGAACGTCAAGGAAAAAGTTAGTGCATGACTCCTAACACAGAAAATGGTGCACTAAATTTTGTCATTTTCCCCACTGTTTTACTATCCTTACCTGTTGAGAGGAAAGTGATTAAGCAGTGAGTGTTAGCTTTACTTGCAGAGTTAGAAGAAACAGTGCATGCTGGTGGAACGGCTCCTGCTCTATGATTAGCTAATGAAGCAGAGGGGAGTGTATATGAGAAGAAATAATGACAGCAGACAGCAGCCTAAACCAGGTCATAGGGAGAACGGTCACATTCTCAGTGGGATGAGACGGCAGATTTACTAGGTGGAGTTTCATAAGACACTGGTTATTTTCATCTTCTTTTTCCTTTTTCTTGCCCCAATCTCTGACTTCGAAAGACTCCCTTTTTATGCCCATGGTTCAAACCTTGCACCATGAAACGCAAATATACACACAGCCAGAATGTGGCCATTCTTCACAAAGCCTTAGTCTGATCCTAGTGTCAGTGTTACAAAATGGTACCCACTGCAGTACTTATTAATAGTGCATTTAGTCTCACTGTGCTATGCTTATGCTTTTGTAAGGGAGTTAAATAGAATCAATTCTCATCATCTACATGCTTACATTTCAAACCACACCATATTAATGTGGTCAAAATAGAATTATCCAACCTGAATGATAATAGAGGAAGCCTATTCTAAATAAGTATTACATTATGTTTTGAGTTCAGCAGTTGTGGTTTTTGAGGAGTGAGCAAGTCGCCCGTTAGAATAAAGGAGACATTCAATATCACACACTTAGTCGTGATGGGCTATGGGGAGGAAGAGAAAAATGAAAGAGATTTTTAAATGTTGCCTGGGAAGGTGTTTGGCAAATCCAGGCAGGGGAAACACTCTAGACATAGGGAGGGGAAGGCACAAAGGTATGTAATTAGAAGAAAATTAAGGTGTCTCCAGAATGAAGGAGAGCAGGAACTGAATGAAGGGTGTAAAATTGAATTGAGTGTTAAAAAGATTAGTGTGGGAGGAAAGAGAAGAATGGGTGGAAAGATCAGGATGCCAAGAATAACTAGAATGGCTGGAAGAAGGTGCTCTCAAGAGAGCAGGTTGTTCCTACTGTGCTCGCACTACCAATTTGCATGGTGCCATTTGCTTGTGTTTAGATTTCAAAGTACTGATTCTCAAATGTCTTCTTTTCCTCTACTTTCTTGGAAGTTATGAGCATTGAAATTATCTGCCCAAGTTGATTTGAATCTCTTTGGCATTTAGTCACAAATTAAAAAATATGCTTGGTTTTGTTTTTCATGTCTTAAAAGACCTGGGGTTTTGGCAGGATATTTAAAATCTGAAAAAAAAAAAAAAAAATTAAAAACTTACGAAAGTTAATGACCAGGATAATCAATGCACTTCAAAAATTATGGTCAACTGTGCGTGGATACTGTACATGAAATGCAATCCTACTTTTTTTTTTTTTTTTTTTTTTTTTTTTTGAGAGAGAGTCTCACTCTTGCCCAGGCTAGAGTGAGTGCCGTGGCGTTGGCCTGGCTCACAGCAACCTCAAACTCCCGGGCTCAAGCGATCCTTCTGCCTCAGCCTCCTGAGTAGCTGGGACTACAGACATGTGCCACCATGCCCGGCTAATTTTTTCTATATATTTTTAGTTGTCCGATTAATTTCTTTCTATTTTTAGTAGAGACGGGGTCTCGCTCTTGCTCAGGCTGGTTTCGAACTCCTGAGCTCAAACAATCCGCCCGCCTCGGCCTCCCAGAGTGCTAGGATTACAGGCGTGAGCCACCGCGCCCGGCTGCAATCCTACTTTTTAAAATTAAATTTATGAAGAGAAAATATCCTCAACTTCCCTTTCCCGCTCCTGGACATATATTTAGCAATCAAGTCCCATAAATCCTTCCTCCATAATCTGTCAAACTAAGCCCTCTTTGCCACGCACACTCCTCTCTCTTACCTAATATCTGAACTATTTCTGTATCTCAAGACTACAATTCTCACCTCCTGCACCTGTTCACTGCTGGTGTAAAACTAGGTGCAAGGCCAGCAGCACATCTGTAATTAATAAGTCCTTATCTCAGAAACTCACAAAGGCTACCGAGAATAAAATACAAACTTTTATCACACTGTCCTAAATTTCCCATAATCCATCCTCAGGCTGTTTTTCAACCGATTGTCGCCTGTTCTTCCACATCTCCACACTTCTCTTAACTACTCTGTGCCTTAGTTTTTCATCTTAGAAAAGGATAATTACAGAGTTCTAAAGATTAAGAAATGTCTGGCACATAGTAAGAATTATCTGTATTATTATTATTATTATTATTTATAGCACTAATGTAAACTCAGGTTCGAATATATATATATTCAACATATATGAACATATGAACAAACATGAATATATGAACATATTCATATATGTTGAATATATATATATTTTCCTAATTTTCAATTGTATTTTCTGCGAGTGTGCCAAGTCTTATTTGCTGAGGTTCTGGGTTATGAATTTTCACTCTGTTATCTCATTTAATCCGCTTTACATAAACCCTGAGAGAATGGCTACTTTTCGCAGACCCCAAAGAGAGGTCTTCTGGTGGAGCAAATAACTTGCCCCATTCACTGATCTCATAACAAATCAAGTAACATGTGTATGTGGACCCTGTAACATTAGAGGGATATTTCAGTTAAGAGCATGGAAGCTGGTTTTATTGAGTGGTAAGATCTATTTAAAACATGCTTTTTAAAAGCTGCACTACATAAAGTCTGAATTTGGAATCACAAATCTAATGGGGTCCTTCAGAAAGCTTCTTAGCAGAGTTTTTAACCTAAAACAGAAACATCTCTTCTGTTTTGTTTTTAAATCATCGAAAAAGATTTTCAATCTACTACAAAATTCATGTTTTAGAATATCCAAAATACCTTCACTGTAATACGAATTATCATGTGAGATCTACTTCCTGTTTTTCTTTCTTCTGTAGAAATGGAACCAATTAGTATCCTTTGATATAATAATAATTCTACTTTTTCAGTTCTAAGCACATCATTTTCTTAGATTAAATAAATACCAGCTTCTTTGGGTTTGCTGTGTAGGTCTTAATAATCTAATTATCTCTGTGCCTTTTCATGAACTTGTCCATAAATTTCCCACATAAATTTTGAAGGCCAAAACAGTGCTGTTTTCATTATTGATAATTTAGTAAAAATAGTAACTCAGGTACTTCGTCTAGACATTTTACTATGATATGGAATTTGCCTATTTTATTAACTGACCAGTTTTCCCTGGTAGTAATTTAAATCTCTTTGATACTAATAAACTTGAATATATTTTCATGGTTTTTTTCTTATTTTTTTAAGAATTTTTTTTTATGGAGACAGGGTCTTGCTATGTTGCCCAGGCTGGACTTCAACTCCTGGCCTCAAGAGATCTTCCCTCTTGAGCCTCCCAAAGTGCTGGGATTATAGTCATGAGCTACCACACTCAGCCTATTTTAATATTTTTATTGAATATTGTTAGTTTCTTTTTCATTATGTCTATGTATAGCTTTATGTTTTCATGTGACCTAATCATATTTATATCATGCTTTCCTTCAGTGCTCCCATGAGCATAGATCTTTCTATATTCAAACCTCTTTATCTGCATTTTTTAACTTTAAAAATTCTAACTTTTATATTTAAATCTTTAATGATCATAATTCTGCTTTGTTTGCTTGCTTCCTTGTTTTTGGCATGTCACTTCAGGTGAGACTATCCATTTTTTCCCCAAAACATCAAAATATTTCCTACAGTTTTATGGTATTCCTTTTTATACATTGATCTCTTAGAGACCAAGGATCTGCCTTAGGCAAAAATACTTTCAATTAGTCTCTGGGTCTATTTTATAACAGTTATAAATAGGTTAAATAAATATTTGATTAAATAATTGCTATTTTATAATAAACAGGGGCTTAAACATGGGAAATAGTCTAGATAACTTTATAAAAACTGTGGTCAAATATACATGAGATAAAATTTAGCACTGTAACCATTCTTAAGTGTACAGTTCAGTGGCATTACATAGAATCACATTGTTGTGCAACTTTCACCATCATTTATCCCCAGAACTTTTTTCATGTTCCAAAACTGAAACATTTACTTTTTTTTTTTTTTTTGAGACAGAGTCTTACTCTGTTGCCCGGGCTAGAGTGCCATGGTATCAGCCTAGTTCATAGCAACCCAGACTCCTGGGCTCAAGCGATCCTTCTGCCTCAGCCTCCCAGGTAGCTGGGACTACAGGCATGCGCCACCATGCCTGGCTAATTTTTTCTATGTATATATTTTTAGTTGTCCGATTAATTTCTTTCTATTTTTAGTAGAGACGGGGTCTCTCTCTCTTGCTCAGGCTGGTCTCGAACTCCTGAGCTCAAACAATCCACCCGCCTCAGCCTCCCAGAGTGCTAGGATTACAGGTGTGAGCCACTGCGCCTGGCCCCATTTAAATTTTTAATAAGAGAGAAGGCTGATATTTTCTTTCCCTTATGCTGTAACATTTTATTATGGTGCCACGTTGCTTTTCTCATTTTCTCAATAGGGTAAGTGATTGTCATTGGTCATTGTAATCTCTTGAGTTCCTCAGTGGGTAGGCAGGTTGATGCAAACTGTACCTAACCCAAATCCCAAGAACTAGCATGTATTTTTAGGAAACAGCTCTCCTGAACTGAGACAAGACTAGGCAATACCAGAACCTCTGTTGTTTCAGTTTGATGGGATTCATGAAAACCAGCAGTCTCCAGGGTACACTGATGCCGTGGCTCTTTCTGACCCTGTGGCCACACAAAGTGCATGACTTACAGACATGATATCTCCCAGATTGCAATGTGCTCTTGTCATTTCAACTTCCTCTTTGTTATTTTCTTTACTGAATGGATTTAGAAAGAGAAATAAAAATGAGGATGGGTTTAGTACTCAAGATACATTTTTTAAAAAAGGGCTTGGATATTAGATGATAAGCCCTTCAATATTCTGAGTGGTTTGGGGACACATATTTAGAAAATATGCAACTTTTGTGTGTTTATTTGTATTTTTAGAAATTTAGAAAATATACAAATATTTAGAAAACAGCAACTTTTTACTATCCTTTCACATAAGCAGGCCCTCTTTAAAACACTTGTAACTTGAGATTTTCCAAGGGTGAATTTGAGTGAAAAGCCACACGAGAACAAACTTGTGATTATAAATTCTCAGAAGAGGTCCCTGAAAATTGTCTTCTAATTGCTGTGCCTCAGTACACCATGAAAATCGAAGATCAGATCTTCCAGATTCAGTAAATGCCTTTGAGGGAACAGGCAAAATTTGGTTTCAGTGTTTCATTTAGTTTATCTCCATAGGCTCCATCTTTCTCTTAGTTGTTTACTTTCTTGCCAGCTTTCATCAGTGCATTTTAAAATATTTTATTTAGCATGTCTCAGTGTATTCAGTGGAAGTTTCAGTTAGGATATCTAGCCTTCCACTGCCAGAAACAGAAGTCCATTCACTTATATATTCAACATAAATATAGATATTTAGTGTGTGTTTAGTACATGTCAAGAATGCTGCTACAAACTGGGGATACCATGGAGAAAAGGCAGACAGTTACTTGCCCTAATGGAAATTAGATTCTATTGAAATTTGCAACTACGAATAAGAAATACGGATATGGAAGTATTTAATTTTCATTTACACTGAGTCGAAATGCGTGGAACAGATAACAGTTGCTTAAAGGGGCCATTAAACTGTAGATTATGATGCCTGGAAGTCAGAGACTCTTCAGAGAGAGGATGGTGGGTAGGATTTTGGTAGATGGAGGTACTGGAAGAGCAAGGCTTGGAATGAGACATGGAGCAGCCCACTGGACTGGAAACTTTGGAGGCAACGGTGGGAAGTGCATGTGGACAGTTTGGCCAGGTGGGATGGGTCAGATTGTGGATAACTTTGAATGTCAAGAATGAAGATTTTATTTGATTGTCACTGGGAAACAAGGGAGTGGAGAGAGTGGAAAGAGGGGAGCAGAGTCTTGGAAAAAACACATCTGATATTAATCTCGTATCAATGTTGAAGAGCGGAGAGTGGAGGACATTTTATAGGAAGGCTTGATATGGTGGAATCTACGCCAAGGCAGTGGGGACAGGAATGAAGAAGACAGGGTAGGTTTTAATATGTATGCAGTGAAATAATGTGTTTAAGGACTTATCATTGTGCCTTGCAAACAATAGGTACTTAATAAAACAACACTTTTCTTTTATATTCCTTCTTGGAAGGGGAATTAAACTGAGACTTGGTGAATGGGATAGAGGTGACAAGGAACGGGGAGAACAGTGCGACCTCTACTGAATTATTTTTATTATGAGTAGTTCTCTCCTACATCTATCCCCACAATTATCTACTTTTTAACATCTTTCTTCCTCCTAAAATAATTGCTTTACACAGCTATTATTATTGATTCTGGTATAAAGGGTCCCGGTATTTAAATATTGTAAAAATAAAGCAAAACCTTAAAGGGAGGCCGGGCGCGGTGGCTCACGCCTGTAATCCTAGCACTCTGGGAGGCCGAGGCGGGCGGATCGTTCTGAGCTCAGGAGTTCGAGACCAGCCTGAGCAAGAGCGAGACCCCATCTCTACCAAAAATAGAAAGAAAATTAATTGGACAGCTAAAAATATATAGAGAAAAAAAATTAGCCGGGTATGGTGGCGCATGCCT